>JAWXCT010000135.1:40170-70004 GCA_034509035.1 Saxispiralis lemnorum
CCCACCCCCGCTCGCCGCAGCCGGCGGCGTCTCGCTCTTCGGCGGCGTGATCGCCGCTGCTGCACCGACCTTTGCCTCTTCCTCCGGCGCCTCGAGCCATTTCCCCTTCGCCTCCTCCCCCTCTTTCGTACCCGCCTTCTCCGCCTCCGTCTTAAGCTTCAGCACCTCGTCTCGCGCCTTCTCGGCCGCGGCCGCCGCTTCCTCGGCCTTGCGCTTCTGGATCTGCAGGCTCTTCCTCAGCTCGTCGACTTCCTGGCGCGCTTGAGCCTCGGAGGTCTTGGCGTTCACGAGCTCGAGGAGCATCGCTTCGTCGCCGACGGGTTCGTGCTGGGGGGTGGCGAACACGGCTTGGGTGGCGAGGGAGGAGGTGCGGCGATTGAATGTCGACGCGGATGTTGAGGGGCCGGTGGGGGCGCTGACGGGCGATGCAGAGATTTCAGGGCGCTGGGAGGGCGCGTCGGGGCGCTGGCTCTTCATGGAGCGCAGGCTCTGCACGCTCTGCCCGGAGTCGCGGCGGCCGAGCTTGAGCTCGCGTAAACCGCCGTTGCTGGGCCCGCCGGGGGCGCTGGAGACGGAGGCTTTGCGTGCGGCGTCTGAGCGACCGGCAGGTGTTGGTGTGGCCATGCCGCCTTCACTCTCGGCTTTCATCTGGCGCTCGCGCTTGGAGTCGAGGCGGGATTGGGCTTCGAGATTCTGGATATGCATCTCGAACTTCTTTTTCTCTTTGTAGTCGTCGCTGACGCGCAGGCGGAGCTCCTCGACTTCGGACCGTAGAGAGTCAGATTCGGATTGGAAGGTCATGAGACTTGTTTCGGAGAACTCGGCACGCGCGGCGAGATCCTTCGCTTGCGCTTCGGCTGCGACGAGCTGTTCGCGTGTGCGGACAAGGTTGTTTCGGAGCTGGGCTTTGGTTTCGAAAGCGGCGGAGAGGCGAGGATGGGTTTCGAGGCGGAGGTGGACTTGTTCGACGAGCTTCTGCACCTCACTGGAGTTATGGTCTTCTTTAGGGGAAGCCCTTGGGTCGGACACTGGCTGCACTTTAAGTCTCGGCTTCGAAGGCAAAGTCCGTCTCTTGCCATCTCGCCCTGTCGCATCCTCGGCAGTTCTCGGCCTTGCAGGAGGAGGCATGCTTCTCCTTCCTCCAACGGCTCCATTGACCGTGGACTCATCACTTTTCCGCAGCCTCCCAACTAATAGCTTAACCACTCTCTGGTCCTCCTCCCTCTCCTCTCGCTCGCGCTGCAGCAACCCGGCCAGCCGCGCGTGCTCCCTCTGGAGCTCACCCAGGGCCATGAGCAGATCCTCGATCTGCGAATGGAGTTCCTGTTGCTCTTTGACACCGCCAGCAGGTGTCTGGGACACTGACACAGTCCGTGTGCTGCCAGCTTTCGATTGAATAGACATCGCATCCGCCTTGCTATCCCGGACTGCTGCATCGTGAATCTCCTGATCGGTCGGCGTGGTGCTGGCAATACTTGCGTGAGGTGACTCGCTCGCACTGCTGTCGTTGATGGTGGTGAGGCTCTGTTTGCTGGTACTGCGCCGCATCAGACCCGGACGATGCTCCTTCTCCGCACTAGGTGGCGAGAGAGTCGCGCTTGCCTTGCTAGGCGTTTGATTGTGACTCGGTGCCCACAACCGACCCAAAAATCTGGACGCCGCGGCCTGGACATCCGGCAGAAACCCAGCAGACTGCCCGACCGTCTCGCCGTCCTTGGTCTCAAAGTCCCTCTCCAGCTCTGCAAGACGCTGGTGAGTGATTATGTGCCCGAGACCCGTGAAGTCGTCCACCAACTCATCGGCATTGCAGCCGTAGACATCCCACAGTTGCCTGCCCAGCAGCAACTGCATGACCTCCTCAAACTCTGTGCTCGCCAGCATGTTTGCCTCGTTCCTCCTAAAAAGGGCAAGCGCGACCCGCATCACGGTTTCGTTCGCGCCTTCTGCGAAGATGACATCGTAGATGCGGAAGAGCATTGGGAGCGGACAGGTTACTGCGAAGCAAGAGAGGAACCATTGGGAAAGGTACGCGGGCTCGACGCCTAGCTCGATGAGGTGCTCGGAGAGCTGAGGGTGGTGTTGGGCGAGTAGGGTGCTGAATTGGAAGATGCGCATGTGTAGACCCGAAAGGGAGGGCAGGAACGATGGGCGCAGGGCATAGTGATCCATCAACCGCACGAGCACGCAAAAAGCTTCTCGCTCGCCCATGTTCATTAGCAGCGGTCCAACGAGGAACCCAAGGCCTTGGCAGTAGCCAATGTCCTTGTCGTGCAGGGAGAAACACTTCAGCACGCGGCCGAGCGACTTCTGACCTTCGCCTTCTGCATCTCGGAACAGCTCCACGCCAGGAAAGCTTCGCCCGACATCCTTGTTAATGATGCCTTCGTAAGGGCTTTTCTCGCCTTGGAGCTTGTTAAAGGATTCTTCGAGGCTCTTGTCGCGCGCGCCAGACATTGATGTCCACACCACCCCGCGCAGAGGTGGAGGGATTCCGGCGCGAATCTTCGTAGTTGTGAGAGTGGGAAGGCGCGAGGCGGTCGAGGTATAGTCTTGGACGAGAGCGGCCCAGAACTCGAGCTCCGTCATTGGCGGCGGCTCTTCTGGCATCTGCTCTTCCACTTCAGAAGCTAGGCTGTACCGGATCGAAGGTGCTTCCTGCTGTTGCGTAACGAGCTTCTTCAGGTGCGCCATGCTGGGTGGACGGCTCTTACTGCGAGCCCTAACAAGGCTCTTGTTCGTTGGTGCCGCAGCAGATTTAGGGTC
Source organism: Saxispiralis lemnorum (assembly GCA_034509035.1). Classification (NCBI taxonomy): domain Eukaryota; kingdom Fungi; phylum Ascomycota; class Dothideomycetes; order Mycosphaerellales; family Aeminiaceae; genus Saxispiralis; species Saxispiralis lemnorum. Next base: position 42,934 of record JAWXCT010000135.1, read on the forward strand.
GGCAGTGTGTTTCGCATTCTCCTGTTCCAGCCGAGCCAGAAGAAAGGAGGTCGAGTCATCTTCCGCGCCAGCAGGGATCTCCTTGTCCTCCTTCTCCTGTTTCTCGTTTTTGTCAAGCGCTTGCCAGTCGACCTCTGTCTCCTCGTCGCTAGAAGACCTTGAACCCCGTGTGGGCGTTGTCAGGCTGCTGCCTTTGCTCTCGGGACGTTCGGACGTGGTATCAATGACATTGACGGACGGGGTGACAGACCTGCCGCTGCGCATACTGAGAGGCTTTGCTGTGCCAACAAACGCGTCCTCGAGGCCACCAAAGCTTTCGTCGCCAGATACGCTCTTTCCGTCGTCGGAGCTCCCGACCTTACTATTGTCGAACAATGTGCTCTGTCGCTCAGGCATCCATGTATTTTGCAAGATCTCCAAGCTACTTGGCTTGCGCACGTGCCTGTTGCCATTGGCCCTGGGTGTTGCCAGCACATCGTTCACCTGCTCGGCAGACAGCTTGTCGTAGTCCAGACTCGTCTCCGAAAGAGCTATTGACTGCATGCTGTCCATTGAGATGTGTGGGTTCCCGGCGTCGTTCGGAGAGGCCGACGCGGTTGGTGTGCTCGGTGCCTGAATTGGCGAAGCACAATAGTCTTGGTCCTTGAACGAATTTGATTGTGAAGAGATTGTGGTTGTGGGGGATTCGATCTTGAACGATGAGCGGCCAGTGTCCATTGACGAGCGCACTTGCTCAGTGGACGATCGCCCGGGCGTCTCGGTCTCCAAAGACGATGACCGGGAGCGGATGCTGCCGACCTGCTCCATCGATGCGGAGGACAACCTCGACCCTGTCGAGGAGGGCGACTGGACCATGGAGTCCGCCTGCGGACTGCCAGGGGCGTCCTCCGAAAACCTTTTCCCTTCAAAGCTTGCCCTCTCGCCATCCTCCTTCCCGTCTTGCTGCTTGGAATCGTCCAACACCGCCTTCACATCTTCTACTGCGGGGCTCGAAGATATCTCCGCTTCTATCTTATTCGAGTTGTACGGCGACGAGGTAACTTCAGCAGCCGTCGCAATGTTACGTTCACTCCCACTGCTCGCGTCATCCTGAAGCTTGTTCCCTTCATTCTGCGTCGCAATCTCCGCCATACTCGCTTGCGTTCCCTCAAAAAGGTCCAAACCAGCAGACCTTCTCACACCTCTTCCTCTTCCTCGACCCTCCTCTAGTCGTACATCAGATATGCTTGTGTTCTCGGTAAAGCGGTCGAAGCGGCGAGCAGTCGAGGGATTAGCGACTGCTCCAGCCTCGCGGATAAGGGTAAGAAAAGCGCAAAGCAATAACGCGGAGGTGTCTCAGGGAAGAGGGACGTTCGGGGGTCGGCAGGCGGTTTGGCGTTGGGTCAGGGCCCGCTCCCCTGGCGGAGGCTAGGCTCCACCAAGCTTTCTGTCGCGCTGTCACGTGCGTGGATCTTCATCTCCCCCTCTTTCGACATCTGTGACCTGGACTCCTGAACTCCTTTTCAGTGGCTTTTCCTTGTCTCAACAAACGGCACAGTATCAATACAGTGGTGTTCCAAGGAATGGGATGACCACAGTGTACCATAAGCTCGAGACATTCAAGACGAGCAACATAACGTCGATCAAGGTAGGTGACCACTGCGGCAGCGCCTGTCGCAGGGACGGTGAGCACTTGCCAACCACTGTAGGAAATCACGGAGGTGTTCGTGCGGATTGATTGGGAGGAAGCTTGGACAGCAGGCGAAAATCTTCTCAAGGCGTAAAAACACGTTCTTATTCCATTCTTTTCATTGCCATTTCTTGCATACAAACCCCACGCCCTGCGAGCAAATCTAAGGCGAAACCCCTTCCGATGCCTCGACCCCGCCTATGCCGTTGAAACACTTCATCCACCTGAATACAAGCTCCTACTCGAACGAACTCCTCTCCTTCTCCGACGAGAAGCTCTTCCGCGGCGACATCTACAACATCCGCGCCAAGCACTCAGGCGACTACACCGCGATCTACGGCATCATCACCGCTGGTCCAACACTTGGAGTCAGCCTGTGGGGCAGCGTGGTCGGACTTCGTCGTCGCATCGTCGCAAAACGCCGCTTCGAATGCATCCGTGCTGAGCTCCGGCGCCGCGGGCTGCCGGTCCACCAGCAGACGAAAAGAGACTGGGTGATTCCGCTGCTGGTGGTTGGCGCGGGAATCGGGGCAGGTACCGGCGTGATGAACGGAGTTCAGACGTAGGGAGTCGAGGCTGCGGTGAATTCAGGAGTGTCCACGGTGTCAAACGTGATTGCAAACGGCCACTTTGCAGCGCTTGAACAGTTTGGGATCGAAATTGTCGGAGAGAAGATGATGGATGCGCGGTTGCCTGGTACGGGAAGGAAAAGCGTTTGGAGCGAGAAGATTGCAGCGAGTAGAGCCAGAGCCAGTCGGGCCAGGAGTGCAAGTCCGAATAGAAGCTGGATCAATCTCGCGTCGGTTAGCTCGAAAGACGGAGAGGCGATGACCGGTGACACGACATCGCAGTCTTCGTCCAAGATGGACTAGATGTGGGAAGCCCGGTCAAGTCGTCGGCATGGCTGGCTCGAAAAGACGTCGTCTCCAGCGAGAACATTGGCAGTTTCTGACATTGTGCTCGCTCGTTTACTTCGCGGCTTCTTGCTCGGCGATTTCGGCTCCGTCATCATGCAGAATCTCATTCCGCAATGGCCGCCAGATCAGTCTTCTGCTCGTTCGCCTCAGCTTTCTGCCGCATCTCATCGTAGTCAATCGGCGCCCCATCGTCGGCCTGGTCAAAGTCGACAATCTCGTCCAGACTGAACAACAACGCGTCGTCTTCCATGGCCGGCTGCATGAACTTATCGTCCGCCCACTTGTTCGGATCGCTCAAGTCAAGCTTGGACTCGCCGGCCTTCGCCTGGGTGCGGATGTAGTTGACAAGTTTGATGGTGGCGTAGAAGTCCAGGCTGTGCTGTTTGACAATGGCAAGGAAGTCTAGGTCATGCGTTGATTTACAGTGCTTGACCATCTCTTCGCCAGAGATCGAGACGGAATCGCAGAAGAAGCACTTGACGTGCAGCACCTCGTTCTCCTCGTCCTCGGCGTCTTCCCACCCAGGGCTATCAGGGCGGATGTCTAGACCATGAACACGGCCCGTCTCGCTACCGCTGCCCTGAGAACCGACGCCGTCGTCCGAATAGTCGTCTTCTTCTTCAGGCTCACGGCCGACGTGGTCGCCGGTCTTGTTGGACATGCGCCATCCAGGAGGGAGGTCCGACATTTTTCGTGAGCTTGTGATTCGCGAGGAAATATCCGGGCGGTGGACAACTGACATGGTTCGTCTGGCCACGAAATTTCGATGCGCTGCTAGCGTGGAGATAGGACGGCGATAAGATGTGAAGGTCAGATCTCTTGGCGCGATTCCGTCATGGGCGAACCATCTCCCGTCATCTTGTCCGCGTGCGTGCTCGTCTGTCATCCTCCTCCCCTCCACCTCACCTTTTCCCCTCAAGAGTGTGCATACCATACTTGCAGCGCGCAATCGCTGCGCCCCTCCCGTATGCCCGCCATGGCGCCTGATCGAGGCTTACCCTCCACCGCCTCTCCCGGCCGATCCTCCACCGACTCCGCCGAGGCTGATAACAGCCTCGAAACCTCGCGCTCCATTGGCGAAGAACCCATCGGCCAGGAACCTTCAGCGGCTTTCCTCGCAAAGCGCAGCGAGCAGCCTCAATTCACCCTTCGTGCTCTTGTCCTGGGCTTGCTTATTGGTATCTTGATTGCCTTTAGCAACACCTACTTCGGCTTGCAGACCGGATGGATCTCGGGCATGGCCATGCCAAGCGCGTTGATCGGGTTTGCGTATTTCAAAGGATTGCGCGCGCTCATAAGTAGACTGAGTGAGCCGCTGAACCGGCTTGGATGGGGGAGGGACTTCAGCGAGGTGGAGAATGTGCTGGTACAGACCGTCGCAGGGTCGGTGGGGACGATGCCGTTGGGATGTGGGTTTGTTGGTGTCGTCCCGGCGTTGGAATACTTGCTCAAGCCTAGCGAGACTCCCGAGTCTGGATCGAGCGATCTGGATATGGTGGCGGCACTGGCGAAGGGGAAGGAAGAGGGTGGCTTGAAGCTGCCGCTGGGCAAGCTGGTGCTCTGGGCGCTTGGGCTGTGCTTCTTCGGAGTAGTCTTTGCGGTGCCGCTGAGGAAAGAGGTCATCGTGAGGGAGAAGCTGAGATTCCCATCGGGCACGGCCACCGCACTGGTTATTGGTGTGCTTCACGGAGGAGAGAAAACTGGTGCCGAGGGCAACATCGAAGAGCAGCAATCGCGACAGGCGAAGTCGAGAGGTCACGCAAGCGACGATGAGGAGCGCCAAGCACTGATGGGAGACGATGCTCAAGCGATGGGTCAGGATGGCGTGGAGGAAGTAGAGAGGGAGGGGTCGGGCAGCGATACCACCCACTCGACGCGGAGAGATTGGAAGCAGCAGATTCAACTTCTGATCTATTCGTTCGGAGTATCAGGTTGTTATGTACGCGTTTCGATATCCTTCATTCTACTCTTGTTACGGTCAAGACTGATACTCTTGACTTTCAGACACTCTTCTCGTATTTCGTCCCACAAATACATAGCATTCCCATCTTCGGCACGCATCTCGCATCAAAATGGCTCTGGACTCTCAACCCGAGTCCAGCCTATGTTGGCCAAGGCATCATCATGGGCCCTTCCACCACCATCCACATGTTCCTTGGAGCTCTGCTCGGCTGGGGTGTATTGAGCCCCCTAGCAAAGTACAAAGGCTGGGCGAGTGGCCACGTCAGCGACTGGAACACCGGATCTAAAGGCTGGATCGTCTGGGTCAGCTTGGCCATCATGCTCGCGGACGCTATCGTCAGTCTAGGCTGGTTGGTGCTCAAGCCCACAATTAAATACGCCCGCATCTATGGCCCCCGTATTAAGAATCACCTCCGCCAGCATGGCCTTAGCAGAAGCATACGCGCCCTCACCAACCCTTCAATGCGTGGCTACTCCCCCGTCAGCCTCAATGACCCTTCAAACAGCAGCACTGCCAAACCCCACACGCCTCTCTCGGACAACGAGCAAGAAGAATACGACGCCCCACCCACCCACCGCATCGGCGTCAAGACAACCATCGCAGGCCTCATTCTCTCCCTCGCCTTCTGCATAACAGCCGTCCAGTCCTCCTTCCCCGGCATCATGCCCCTCGGCCTCACACTCTTCGCTCTCCTCCTAGCCATGCTCCTCAGCATCATGGGCGTCCGCGCGCTGGGCGAAACGGACCTCAATCCCGTGTCAGGCATCAGCAAGCTCACGCAGCTCATATTTGCGCTCGCCACACCCTTAGAATCCAAAAATGCCGTCACCGTGAATCTGCTTGCAGGCGCGCTGAGCGAGGCCGGCGCGTTGCAAGCGGGCGATCTGATGCAGGATCTCAAGACGGGGCATCTCCTCGGTGCTTCCCCGAAGGCGCAATTCTACGGGCAAATTATAGGCTCTGGTGTCGGGGCCGTAGTCTCTGCGGTGGTGTACAAGCTTTACACGAACGTCTACACGATCCCCGGCGGAATGTTCCAGGTCCCGACAGGATATGTATGGGTCTTCACCGCGCGGCTTGTTACTGGCCAAGGCTTGCCGCCTATGACGGCGGAGTTCGCGGGTGCGGCTGCGGTCGTGTGGGCCGCGATTACGTGTCTGCGGATCTATGGCGGGACGGTTCGGAATGCGGATGGTAGCAGGGGGGCATTTTGGCTGCCGTATGTGCCTGGTGGTATTGCTGTGGCGGTGGGAATGTACAATACCCCGTCGTTTACGTTGGCGAGGACGGCCGGGGGGCTGACCGTGTGGTGGTGGACGAGGTGGAGGGGGAAGGAAGAGACGCCGATGATTGTGTTGGCGAGTGGGTTGATCTTGGGGGAGGGGTTGGTGAGTATTTTGAACTTGGCGCTGGCGAGTGGGAATGTGCCGCATCTTTGAAGATGGTTGTGGTTTGTGGGAAGAGGGTTTGGTTGCGAGACCTTGGATACATGCATGAGAGGCTGTTTGAAAGTAAAGGTATGGTATGTCATTTGCTCAGGTTCCAGACACACTTGCGCTCATAAACAGGATTTTTCGCACGCCCCAACGCCTTGCTTGCCATCCGCTCAATGGACATAATCAAAACAACAAAGAAACAAAGCATTCTGATCCTTCCCACTTTTCTCGGAGTCCACCAACAGACTCGCGCCATGTCATGCCATCAAGGCCCCGTCGCGGCCGCCGAAACCTCGGCCTCCAGAACAGCAATTGTCTTGTTTTGCTGAGCCAGCTTCCCATACTGCTGCTGGACCGCAGGCGTGGTCCGAGGCTCCTTTGCCGGCTCCCCAGCCGTCTCGCGCTTCCGTTGCATCCTATCGTTCAGGATCTCGGTCTTTGCCGCCCAGCCCGAGTTGGATTGGTCACGCAGGACAAGGAGCAGCTCCAGTGACTCCTCCAGCGTCCAGAGGCTGAGCCTGCGGTTTTCTCGAGGCGGTTCCACCTCGTCGTCGTCGTCGGCGCGGCCGGTCGCCACCTCGCGGTCGTACTCCACGTCCTGAGAACCGTTGGCAACGAGCCGTGCAGACATGGCGGCGATCAAGGCCTTGATAACATTGTTGGCGTGCCTGATCGTCCGGTTTGTCGGCTGATCATCCAACGCCACATCAACCCTGTCGAGCCCCCACTCCATCCGCGCTAGCGCGACCGCGAGCTGGTTCCCCGCGTTGGAGCGGACGGTGTCGTGGTCCAATTGCTCGCGGTTTCCGATCTGGCGCGCCTTGGCCTGGAACGCCGCGCGCTCCTGCACGCCGTTTATCGCCATGGTGCGCCAGGCGTCCCAGATCAGGCGCAGGGTGAAGCGCATCTCCCGGGCGTTCTCGAGGCGGTCTTGGTAGACCGAGGAGGCGCCGTCGACCCAGGCGAGGAGCTCTCGTTCGAGAAGGGGGACGATTGGCTGGGCAGGTTGCGGCGCAATGGGCTGCGGTGCGGTGGGCGTAGGGGCAGGTCGGAATGAATCGCCGGTCTGGGAGTTGTCAGTCTCGTTCTTTGGACTTGGCGGGAAGGTGTTGATGGATGTGTGGAGGTGACATGAGGTTGCGGAGGAGGGAGAGCCTACCAAATCAACGACCTGGTTGAAGTCACTGGCCTGCTGCACGGATTGCTGGGTCTGCTCCATTGCGGCGCTGTGGGTGTGTGTGGGTGCTTGTCGTATATGTGTTTTTGACGTGGTGGCTTTACGATGTCTGGAAAAGATGGAGGGAAGTTGAAGGACGCTGAAGCCTTGAAAGGGGAACAAGATGAAAGGTGTTGCAGAGGTTGTGTGTGCTGTTGAGGTGTTGGTTGTCGGATGTGAACGCGTGTGAAGAGGTCTGGGTTGGAGAATTGGAGCAAGGTGGAGGAAAGGGACTGGAAGATAAACCCAGCAAAAAGTGGGTCTTCCACGTGCTGCGGAAAAACAGAGGAAGGAGCAGGAACGCTTGCGTAACCTCATTTCTCTTTCTGCGGCATGACCGGGCCGGTAGCAAATTCACAGCTTTGTGAGACGTGAATGCTCCGTTTGACCCGATGTCGCCCAGCCAAGACAGATTTTCACGCAATGCTGGCATTGTAAGTACTAGCATCGAAAAGGTCGAAGGGAAGCCACGTGTGATTGCGACTTTTTTCCCCCTTAAGAGCTTGAACGTTCTGGAAAATTGGCGAAGGGGAAAGTTTGCACCTTCAACCCGCTTTGCATCCGCGTTCACCATCCTTCTCGGCACATCAAAGAACACTTCGATCACAAGCTACCTCAGAAACCCGTCTCCCAAGCCAAATCAACAAACACCACGTCAAAGACAGCAAGATTGCTTCGATGGACTCACCTCATCCCTTCTCACACTTGCCTGGCACAGTGGCAGCAGTTTGGAGGACTTTCGAAAAAGCCAAAGACCCCGGAACAACTGATATCACTTCAACGCTATGCAGTATACACCAACACTTCTCTTTCGAGGCGGAGTTTTCCTTGGAGATGCGCGTCAAAGAGGGAATCCTCCGTACCTTCCAGAGCTTCATCCACCATAAATTCTGCTCCGAGCAGGAGGCTCGCGGCTCGGTCGTCCGAGCCCTCGATTTCCTAGTCGAGGAGCAGACTCATGTGACACCTCCCCTCTCTCGGAGCCATGCGCCGACAATGTCTATGCAGGGGCTGCGATTCTTCTCTCCGCGCTACGGAGCCCTGCTCGAGTTCTTTCGATGCACCAAGGACGGACAAGTTAAGGTCAGGCGTCCTTCAGAGCAGGAGTGGAAAATTCGAAGACCTTCAGACGCCGACGAAAGCGCCCACCAGGAATTCAAGACCGGCCTCACCGTCTACCTGGACGACACTTGTGATGGCGAGCTGGAAGCGATCGTCTGCGCGGGTGTGTTTGCCGAGTGCGAGTACAGCGAGCCCATTGAGGGGCCCTTCAACGCCACATTCAAAGCCCTGAAGCCGGTATTTGTGAAGCTCAAGCAGATCTACCGGGGGGCTTCGCGCAATGCGCTTACTCTGGGTCGCGGCCCTTTCAGCGCGGGCATCGCCGTTGACGAGGCGCTGGAGGAGATGGAGCGGCAGGCGCCGAGCGCCTCGGGCGGTGACGGCGAAGAGGCTGGCGGCAATATAGGACCAATGACAGGTGCAGGAGAAGGGGACACCCGAGTTGATCGCACAGCTGAACAGGTTGTGAGCTTGAGGGACGATGGTATGGCCGGAGGAGGCCCGCAAGCTTGGAGTGGGACGGAAGATGCAACGGCAGAGAAGGGCATAAAAAGAGGAAAAAAAGAGGCTGCAAAGCAGCAGGGGAGGAGGGTTGGGGACAAACGGAAACGAGGGGAAGCCGACTGGTATCAGCTCGCCATTGCTCGTCAGTAGCTGATAAATGACGGCCTAGAAGTACATTCTCGTCTACAGCCTCTGCCCCATTGAAGCATATCGAGCACCTTGATGTTCGTTGCTTTGGGTGTTTCGGCGCTGCTTTTGCCTTTTCTTTGAACTCCATCGGCCGTTGTCTTACTTCGAAGAAACCTCTCGGATGCAACACAGCTGATTAAAGGACCGAACATTGGGATCAAATTTGCCTGGTGGGGCTTTCAGCGCTGCCGCGTCCAGCCTTGCGATAGTACTCGTGTCACGCGTTCAGTCTTGTCACAAATTAAAATCTTCGTCTTCTAGTAGGAATTTGGTGAAGAGGTGAAGTGGACATGAATGGCACGGACCACCGCTTATTCACACCTCACCTCTTGCCGCCCATCTAGGAAGGTAGCGCCAGCACCATCTCATGTATTGTATGAACCATCATCGATCCTCTTATCCGTCCATCCATTGACGGCGTAGTTATCTGTGTCTTCCACGACGTGCTTACTGGTGCATCCTCGAACCAGGGTTGGACGTATCCCGTTCGTTGCAGTACAGTAATGCCACTGCTTGTCTTCCGTGCTCACTTTGATGCCGAATCAACGACCAAGACTTGCGACCACCAAATCAATGTCTCGAGCATGGTTTCTTCTCCATCTTGATGCCGAACGTGCGCTCAAATCCAGACTCAGGGTTTTATATTACCTGTGGACTCTGCATTGATTGCCCCAAGGTAGCAAGGGTAACTCTACACGATGCTTTTATCGCCATTGTCAGAGTGTGGTCGGAAAGCGCATTGCATGGAAATTACAAGGCCATGCGAAGCATCGCCGAATTATCGTCTTCGCCCGAGCGAAGAAGACGCCGCTAAAAGACCTGTGCGAAGCTCCCTGCGTCATCTCTCTCCCATTGGCTCAAAGTTTCTGTTCAGGATTTCATGAAAAGCCCAGAATTGATTTCGACCTCTTCCTACAAGTTTCGAAGACGGCATTGATGGGGCACAATACTCAAGCGTTACACAGACCTAGGTCTGTTGCTTGTGATTTCTTCCGCAGCTCCACAGCTACTAGAATTTTCGTAGGCCCAAGCTTGAAGAGTATTGCATTCACCGCCACTGGGCGAGGACTATTCACATTCTTGATGCAGATGATTTCCTCACTGTCACTTGGCAACGTCGATCCTGGGAACCGACCTTGTCGTAGCCGCGCGGGCTTTCGGCTCAAGATAAGAAGCCCGCGGACTAGCGCGTCCTCGGGGAGTTTGGGCATGAGCTTGATCGCCAACAAAGATTGTGAATTTATTGGGCAATACCGCGTTTCTGAAAGAGGTCCATCCATTGAATAAAGCTGAGTCTAGAGGGCGAAGGACTGGCTTGCTACTTCCTTGTGGGCGTCTTTGATCTTCAGCAATTGTCGATTTCTTTCTTCGAGGATGAGGCTGATCGCTCTATGTCCATTGTTCTTTGCATAAACATCTACCGAAAAATCCAACAAAGAAGCGACTCAAAGAGTAATGCTTGGTAGGCATGACGTTGTGGAGCATTGTTCTCTAGCTTTTCACATTGGCAAACACGAGCTTTGATGCGACAACGGAACAGTTTGGTGAAGCAAGCCGCACATACGATTATGAAGCTGTGTAACCGAAGCTTAGGGGCCTGCTCTTTCCTTACTTAGTACACCAGAAGCTAGGGGCACGCACACGTGCAAAGTCAGTGCACTGAAAGCATCTTGGCTGCAATTCACACTTTTGCAATTCACAATTGGCGTACAACGACACTTGAGTATTGAGTATAAATCCAAACCTTCTTTCCCTTTCTTTCTGCTCGAGGATCCATTTCCAAGCACGGACCCACTCAACATCGATAGCAGCCTTCCAAACCTCTCGATCCCTTCCAAACACGGCTAAGCCACGTCTGAACAGACTACCTCCTCTTTGCTCACACCCTCGACCTTTCTTGTCTGCAAGATCCACTTCGCTCCATCGCGGCCAAGGTCCAGCCAGACTGCCACCATGTTATCCACCAACGTCCAGGCCGACGCCAGCTTCCGTCCCACGCTCAACGGAGCTCGTCTCCTCCAGAACCCCATCTTCGAAGGCAGCACCGTTGACCGTGTCTTCGAAGACCTCCGTGGCGCCATCGAGGGACACCTCATCCGCAACACCTCAAGCGCCGCACAGCAAGAAGTCCGTCTACGCGCTGCCCGAGTCATTCGCCGCGCCGTCTTGAGCTGGCGTCTACTCCCACGCCCCGGAGAGCGGTACATCGACGAGGCGGTCGACCGCTACGACTATGGCACGACGGTCAGGCAGCTCGTGGGGAGCATCCGAGACGACTCGATCGAGTCAGAGGTGACTGAAGCCTTGGCTGCGGAGTTCCGCCGCATGAACGAGCTCACCAGTGCGGGTCTCGACGGTGTAGTGGAGGCGGCCAGCCGCATGTATCTGGCACAGATGCAGCTCGCCGACCGATACAACGGCGAAGAGGTCGATATCGGACCGGAGCAAGCGCCAGCCACGGCAACCTACGTCAACCAATGGGCCGCCACCCTAACAACCTCCTACCGGCGTCGCCTGCCCTCTACCCAAGCTCCTCACCCCATCAATCCGGGCCAGTCGAATCGCGGCAACTACGGCCACTCAGGAGGAAGGAGGTGGCAGCCGGAAGAGGAGCAGTTCTGCCGTGACAAGATTGGTCGCAACCCGCAGATCACCTGGGCCGGCCTTGCAACGGCAATGAATCGCCACTTTCAGGGCCGCACCTTCACGGACTGCATGGGCGAGACCATTGCGCTCGGACAACGCACGGCAAGCAGCCTCGCGCAGCGATTCCAGGTGTATCGCCGGCAGCGTGCGCAGGATGATCCCGTGGGCGACCTCGAGGAGCTGGGGCGCAGGGTGGACGCTGGGGAGATTTGAGGCTTGCGCCTACTTCACATCAGCCACAACAGAAGGAGCTGGTTGTGGAGATAGGAGCGTGACTGACTGAGCGAGAATGAATGCACTATGAATATTTGGACGCGATTGGAGGCCGGCGCGGTGGAAATTCTAGTTTTGCGAGCGAGCGAGGCGTTGGAGCGGGTTGAGCAAGAAATTCGGCGTTACTCTAAATGACACTTGTGTTCTGCGGTGCAGCACTCTCTCCATGGTTCTCGTAACGATCGCTTTATGTCCAAACAGAAGTTTATCTCGTAGATTGGCATGATCAAAGTGACACTTTTGCGGCTAAATGCACATGTGGAGAATCGCACTGCAGTCACTGAGAGGATCCGACAAAACATTTCTAGGTAATCAAGATAGAGGATTGGAGTTTGACTTGAGTTGATCTATGGAAACTTCAAGGAATGCTTCCCGATACACTCTTCCGCACCCCCAATGTTAGCAACTGGTGCATCAACGTGCCAGCAAAAAAAATTGTATTTAGTGCCTGTTGGCAATAAATATACTGATAGCGACAATTCCACAGAAGTCAACTTTATCAGGTCGAGAAGCTTGTATAACTGTTTCACCTGCTAACGCTAATCTTTATCAAGTCCTCCCCAAATGACCCCATCCTTTTTACAATCTTAATGCCTCTGCTCACTCTTTTGCAACATGACTGACTTCGGCCTTTTCTCGACCAAAGCTGACCAACGAGAAGTGCATCTCAATGTGGTTACCCACCCTAAGACTCGCTTTCGGTTGGTTCAATCCATGTTTCGCCGGCCGTAAGACTAAATTTCTCCATTTTAGTCTGATGGCTGCTCAACACGGTGATGACCAGGCGTATTAAGACAGCGGCCGCGAATGGGGAGCGCGCTCAGTGATGGGACGCAAACGCTCTGAATCCATCTTGAGCTTAACGACGAGGCCTATATTTTTGCTCGTCGCCTTGATCGGTCGCTGCGTCGTCACCTTGAGAAGAACGGGCGTGAGTTTCAGATCCGCTCTTTTCAGCTGCTGCCTCAGACGAGTCAGAACCCATGGACACATCTTCGACCAATTTCAGTAGGAGCTCGGCCCCCGCATCCACTTCTGCCTGAGTCGTGCCAGCCTCTTTAAATCTGCCCCTCGGCTCTCTCGAACGCCGGGCGTCGACGTTAAGTGTGACGACCTGAAGCTCAGAACGCACCTTGTTGAACATCGCCAAGGCGGTCGCTTTGGTCGAGCTTGTTAGTTCCTTTGCGATGTATGCATCGGAGCTGCCTTGTGAGGAAATCGAGGCGCCCAGACGCAGAGGTGATAGCACGCTCGATAACGAAGTTTGCCGACTGTGCCTGGCCAGTGGCAACAGGAGAGGAGACTTCGATCTTGAGCCTCTTGTTTGCGCCATGTTCGGTGTCAGTGCTTGCGCGGTTGCGCTTGTTAGAACTCACACTGTTGCTCGCATCGAGATTGTTGGAGAGCGTGGTGACCGGGGATAAATGCGCGGTCTTAGAAGACTCCTCTTTTGGTGTCTGGTCTGCACTGTTTCGACTTGCAGGACCACTGGCGCCAGTTGACTTCATCACCAGCGTCAGCCAGACTTCTGAGGCCAGAAGACTGGTGTATGCTTTCAGGCGGACATCAGCCTCCTTCGACGGCCGTGAAAGCTCGAATAGCGCGAAGTCGCCATTGTGGTCACGACTGATGTTGAGAAAGTGTTCGCAGTCGGCGATTTGCTTGAGGAGCTCGCTCTCGGTCGCGTCGCGCTGGACCTCATATTGAAGCCTTGTTAGAATAGGCTCGATGGAGAGCCGCCTCGCAGGCAGGCGGAGGAACTGCTCCGCAGCAGTGTAAGGACGTGTGGCTTTGGTTTCTTTGCGATGGTGCGCGAGGATGTCGTTGGCGGCACGACCGAGCTCGTAGCTCAGCGCGGCTCTGAAAGATGTCCTCTTGATCGTTGCCATAGTATATGGACACTTGATCTGAAAGAGGAGTTGGAAGAGTGGCGCAAAGGATGATGAAGGAGGATCGAGCGAAAGGGGCTTTGTGAGTGGTCTAAGGAGGTTGGAGAGAAGATTGAACTAAGAAGATGCGACGGGGGGGGGGGGGGTTCAAGCCCAGGGGACCGTGAAATGAAGTGCGTATATCCCCATTGCCACACCGACGACGGGCTTGGCGGCAGTCTGGAAGGTGAAAGGGATGAAGGACGACACAAAGCCGCTCCCTCCCCATTCGAATCTTGGCACGCTCCCCCCCCAGCCACCCACTTCTGTTGTCCTTCCGCTCATCATGGCTACATATCCCGGAAAGTGTTTCGAAAGCGTGAGATTGTTGCGTATCGTGAGATCTGGCTCACCGAAGTTTGTATGTAGATCCCATCAACCATTCCATACTTGGCACCTGCGTATCAAGCCCCGCCGCTTCCATTTTCAGTCGGCCAACAAGCCACTCGCCGTTCTGCGCTGTAGTGGTAGGAATAATTTGACTGTACCGAGCAACCACGGAAGGACATGCTTCGACACTCAGCTGGTGTGATAAGGCGCGCCCGGGTCGCCTCACGTATCCACTTGAACGCCGCAAAAGCGCGATGGACGCAATAACGAGCTGTTAGGTCGCAATTTCCGCATCCGGGTCGTCAACCAGTTCTAGACCAGCAGCCCACTCCCTCAAAACTCCCAGGTCGTTGCACGCAGCCGGGTCTTGTAGGCACGCGGTGTAGGCGCGCAGACGACTCGGCGTGATCGCCAGCTTCACGACGCGGCTCAGGTTGTCGGGTTAAAGCGCCCGTTGCTCGTTGTGGCTGGGCTCCGGAGCTTTTGCAGCATTGGCAGCCTGGAGTCTTGCAGAAGCTCCCGCAGGCTTAGGCAGATTGGCGGCCCTACGCTGTCTCCTCTGCTTCGGCGCAGGAGCCTCGACATCCTCGTCGCCGCTACCTTCCGATCTCTGGAGGGCCTCCCTACTCTTGCGCTTGGGGATGCGCGCCTTGACCGCTTAGAACAACGAGGTCCGAAGGAGGCGCTCGCTTTTTTCGTCTCGGCGAAACCCCAGTCCAAAGGAGAAAAGGTCTTTGGAACCGTCAGGGGTTAGGGACGGCTGGTCGACGACAGAGGTGTTGATGTTGGTAGGCTGGTTGACGGTGACGGGCGGGGTTTGCGCTTGCTTTCCCTCCTGTTGGTATTCGTCACTCCTTTCATCCTCCAACTCTTGTGCTTCGCTCGCGACGTCTTCATCCACCACCCACTCTCCGCCTTCTTCTCTCCCATCAGCAAGCTCTTTCCTGCTCGTTCCGACCCTGGCGCGCCGCATCGTAGCACGTTTTCACGACAAGCATGAACAATTTAGCGTACTCTTTCGACGCCTTTGCAGCGGCGTAAGGCATGTCGAGAGTCAACTTGTAGACCGCGAAGTTCTTGCCATGCTTCTGACTGACATTCAACGTCCTCTCGCAGGCACCGATTGTCTGCTTGATCCTTGGCTCAGTCAGACCCTGACGGATGGTCTTGCAGGCCATCTTAACGTAGTCGAGGACGGCATCAAAGGGGAGCCTCAACAGCTGCTCTGCCGCCGTGTACTGCGTTGACTGACGGGGCGGAGCCTCGTTGTAGGCTCGGAGGGTTTCTGCCGCGAGGTCCAATGAATTGTCAATCAACTCGTGCGGATTGCCATAATTGTGGGGCGAGATGGCGTTGTCCGAGCCATCTTGCGTGGTTATGATTCAGAAGTTATATAGAAAAGGGTTTGGTGATAGGCTCCACAGAATGGTACAACGCTGTGCGTAAGGTCGAATACTGCAGTAGTGCGGTAAGGTGTACCTCGAGAGCGCTGCAAAGGTTGTAATTGCAAGCAAGCAAACCAGCTCTCCAACCGCAAGTGGGAGAAAAGGCGGGGCCAAGGCGGGAAGAGGACCGGGAGGGCCCTTTCATTCACCGCATAGTTAGCGAATGGCGGCACGGTGGCGAAACCATGCTCCTTCCCCTTTGGATTGCCAAGGTCAATCGCTCAAGGCACCAGGGGGTTTCTTTCACGTCCTCAGCAGACTGCATCCTTCACCCGACACATTCACATTCACCTCACCTTGACTCCTTCCGACACCACGCAAATATCTTCCACCCCCTCATGTAAATGCTCTGATCAACCTTAATTCAACTTGCCTATCCCATCTTTTCTTCGTGGAAGCAGCAACTTATCTTGCCAACAACTGCCACTCGTCTAATTTGTTTCGCACGACAGCGGGCCAGATCGCCGCACACCAGGCTTGCTCACCAAAACCAATCTTTCGCCTCCATCACCATGGCAGGCCGCCCCACGAAGCGCAAGCCCGCTCAAAAAGGCAAGCAAAAGGCCGTCGCAGAGCCCAACCAGACCGAAGAAAAACGCGATGCTAACGCCTCTGATGGCCCTCAACCACAACTCGTCAGCAACCAGTCCTTCGAGGACTGGGCAAACGAAGCTGGCATCAAGCAGCTCGAGGAGTGGACGATCGATCCGAAGAAGCAAATCGACTCGCAAGACTTGGACATGCCAGACTTCAAGCGTCTGGGCATCGTCAAGACCACCGGCGAACAGCCAAAGCCGGAAGACGCATACGACGCGGCCCTCGCACCTCTGCCGGGCATGGGCGGAAAGGCGGTTCCAAGATCCTACGAGCTGCAGTCCACCCGCGTCCTCGTTGAGGAGTCCGCAAAGGGCAAGGACTTCGGAGATGTCGTGGACAAGCATGGCAAAGTCCAACGACTGTATGTCGGCGACAGGACCAAGCTAGTGGAGACTTCGGCTCAAAAGACAGCTGGCGACGACAAAGGTGGCATGCGGGTGCCCAAGAACGTGAAAGACGCGAAAGTCGGGGACGAGAAGGACTTGTCCAAATCTCCAGACCGGCCCAAGATTGAGGCGCACGAAGTTGGCCTGGGCGTTTTCCACAACAACCTGGCCATCCTCACCCGCCACGGCCTCATCTCTGCCACTGCCATGAACACCCCGGTGGACGAGCACGGCAGAGAGCTGATCGCACCGTCGGTTGCACGCGGAAAGGCCATCAAGGCCTTCATGGCCTTCGCACAAGCCGGACCTCGAGGCGACCTCGACGATCTCGACGACCCTCTGCAGTGGGTGGTGACAGGCATCGGCAGGGCGGGCGGTATCAGCCTCATGGCCATTAAAATCACCAAGCGGTCTGAACGCCCCCGCAACAGCCAGCGTCTGTTTGATGCAGCGGAAGCCTGCAGGATGCGGCAGCAGGAGGTGAGCGAGGTAGGAAAGAAGCCTGCCAAAGTCCAGAAGGTGCTGGCGGCCCCAAGCCGAGCCAGCGCGAGGGCGAACGCGATGCGACAATCTCGGCGCGGCAGCAGTGCCGACCACGCTCCTTCTGCGATAGAAGAGGCCGCGCTCGGGAGGGCTGCTAGGGACAACGCCGGGGCCAACCAACAGCAATGAGCGGCCGGCACGCAGCTCCACGCCCAGCCCATCGACCCACCGTTCTTCGAACGTGAGCGTATCGGGGTCCCAGAAGCGCACGCCATCATGGCATTGATGCGCATGATGGAGGGCGACCAAGAAGAACAGGCGGACCAGGCCGCTCTCCTCATCAATGTAGGGGAAGGTCCCGGCACCGATTTCTGCACCAGATTCCGCCCCGAGACCGCGCCCCCTTCCACCCCATTCGATCGACAGAACTGGATTGGCGACTCCAGTAATCCCAAGGACATGATGGCATCCTTGCTCCATTTGCATCTGATCAGGCAAGAGAATGCCGGCGAGGATCTGAATGTTGAGGAGGAGACGCAGGGTGGCGAGACCAAGGAGGCTCTGGGCGGGGGAGCAAAGCCTGAGGAAGGCGAGGCGGATGAAATCGAGAAGAAGAGCGGAGGCGAGGCGAAGAGCGACGAAGACGACGGCCTCGAGGCGAAGCGACGTCGAGTCGGCGACGCCTAACTTGAGGTGCGTTGCAGCCTGCCCAAGCTAGGCCGCTCGAAGGATGATGGTGGGGAAGTACGACAGTCGCAGGCCTAAACCAGCAAAGCCGGGTTGTTTACGGGAGTTGGAAAGCCTCAAAGAAAGGTGAGAGAGACGGAGTGTGACGAAAGAAAGGGAAAAAGTGCCGTTGTGACCAGATTCGTAAACCACGGGGAGTTAACGGAGCTGTGCGCAGTCAACTATCTCAGCCGGACTTTGACGGTGCTAAATGGCGTTTGAATCTTTGATCATCGCGTGTTCAATCTTTGTTCTTATTGTGAACGTTTCCAGGTAGCAGCAGGCGCTGCAAACGTGCATGCAAGTTGCAGCGGCTGAAATGGCGTCAGACCAGCAAGCAGCTTCGACTGAATAAGCAATTTAGCCTGTCTGTTCTTTCTTTCCCTGAAAGATCAATGATCTACTCTTTGTTTAGCGACTGCAAGGCCGATGAGGCTCAGGCTTGCTATCTCCTATTACGTCAAGGCCGACGGAGCCACTACTGCCGGGGTGCTTTGAATGAGCAAATATGATCTTTACGAATGTCAGCGCAGAGCATGTACTTCTGCATCACACAACGCCTCCATATGCAAAAACATTTACTAACTGTAGACCGGCGTTAACAACCTTACAGGTATTGAGCGTGCTTTCTTTTTTGTCGCTGCTCCATTCTCTTTCTCGCAAAGTGTTGTATGCGCCGTCACTCTGGGGGACTCGGAGCAACACGTCATTCCACGAGCTTTACAAAGCCCCCTTGAGTGCTTTGATCCCATATTCTATGATGTTGAAACCAGCATTAGGATTCTTGATTGGTATTGTACCTGTCTAACGTGTCTCACTGGCGCAGATTGAGAAAGAAACTTACTGCCCTCTTCGTCGATTTGAAGGCGCGGTCGTCGGAAAAGATCCTCGCAACGACTCTACCACAGATATCTCCAACGCCATGTCTATTCCATGTCCCTGCCGCCGCAACTCGTTTCAGAACGTAGACAAACGCCACGGCTCACAAACGTTGAGTTCGGCCGGAGACTAGCCTAAGCCGAGATCACTGTTTCAATATTCATCGCGATTGAAGCATGATGCCTCTCAGGCGTTCCTGAGCACAAACGATACCGAAACGCTGGCGCTGTACATCAGTGTCCCGTCTTGTTTTCGAATCGCCCCGATCGCGACTTGCTGGAGACCTGAGGTGCTACTGAGACAAGTCCAGAATGGCGCTCTTGTCAAGGTGCGCTGCAGACCAAGCGGGCAAGGCCTCTCGCTGAGCTCTGCAACTAAATTGACTTTCGCCAGTCAGACGGAAGGGTTTCAAATGCTCTTATTGTCCACTCTTTGTCCTCTTGCCCGCGCCCAGTCATGCGGTAAGGACTTGGGATGCTCCAATTGTTGATTCTTTCCCTTGCTACATCCGCCCTCGCCGCGCTTCTCTCGCAGAGCTCCGATAGGCGAGTCGTCGTCTAGAGTGCTTACCCGTGGAAAGGAGCGCGCGCACATCTCCAAAGCCAGGAAACAAGCAAGAGACGGCCCTTAACGTACTGATCCCGGCGCAGACAGGTCCATGATGCTAATGCCTTCCCGTCAAAGGCGGGTTTGGAGAGGACGGTGGGTGTTTCCTTCGGCACACTGCAGGGCCGTTGCGACCCCGACTGGAATTGTTGATTGTCTTTCGGATACATTGGCTCGAGTCTCAGGGCCTGGGGGATGAGCGCGAGCGACTTTCGAAAAAGCGGAGTGTCCCTAGTAGGAATCGGCCTACAATGGGATCACTTCAAGTCTTTAGGCCGCGCATCGCCGTGCTTTCAACAGGGACGCAAAGCTGCGAGGCGTGAGCGATGGTAAATGCCTTCAGTATATCGATGGAGAGGCGCAAAGGAGTGATGGAGCGGAGAGGATAAGGGCAAAAGGCATGGATTCCCGAAGCAGGAGAGACCGAAATCACGTGTAAACATGGACTCGCGCCGTAGTGAGGTGGGGTCCAGCCCACCTTCTGCGCTCTCTGACTCGAGTGTCTTCAAATGCAACAAACTCGTCGCTCTCAACAACTTTACCTCGAAGGTACCGCTCCTTTCGATTTTCTGCTCGAGACCCCTATTCGACTCCTAGAACACCTACGAGAAAGCGTACGCCGCAACCATGGCGCCCAAGGGCAAGGGCGAGAACAGCAAGAAGGCCGCCGGCAACGCCAAAAAGGCCGAAGTTGAGGGGCAAAAGAAGGCGGCGGCGAACGCGAAAGCTGAGGCCGCAGAATCGGAAAAGTGGACAAAGGGTGCGAAGGACAACAGCAAAGCGTACGTACACGAGGCCTTGTCTGGTACGACACACGAGCTGGTTCGCTAACCCTACAACCTCCCAGCGACGCGGCCGCCGCCAAAGCCCAAGAAGCCGCGCGCAAGAAGGCCGAGAAAGACGCGCTGGCAGCAGAAGAAGACGCCGCGCTCCCCAACAAAGGCGCCAAAAAGCCTCCCGCGAAAAAGTCCAAAGGCCTCGACCTCTCAGGCCTCGACCCGCCCTCCAGCAAGAAAGACCTCAAAGCACTCAACGCGACGGGCGTCGACAACGCGCTCGACGCCCTGTCCCTCACGTCCAACACGCAGGAGAAGATCGACCGGCACCCGGAGCGGCGCTTCAAGGCGGCGTACGCGGCGTTTGAGGAGCGGCGGCTGGACGAGATGAAGGATGACAAGGGGTTGCGGAGGCAGCAGAAGGTAGATCAGATCCGGAAGGAGTTTGAGAAGAGCCCGGAGAATCCTTTCAATCAGACCGTGG
The DNA here is from genome assembly GCA_034509035.1 of Saxispiralis lemnorum. Taxonomy (NCBI): domain Eukaryota; kingdom Fungi; phylum Ascomycota; class Dothideomycetes; order Mycosphaerellales; family Aeminiaceae; genus Saxispiralis; species Saxispiralis lemnorum. Next base: position 63,449 of record JAWXCT010000135.1, read on the forward strand.
GGAGATTTGATATGTCGAAGGAGGAGATGAAGGAGTTGCGGGAGTCGGAGAAGGAGAGGAAGGAGTCGTTGTTGGTGGATAAATGAGGCTGAGGGGAAAGATACGAATCACGAGGATATAATACTCTTGGGCATGGTGAGGACATCAACGTGAGAGTTCACGAGACGTGTAAGATGGCGCACGCACTGAGCCTCATGAGGGGATTGGGGGATGCACCTGGCGGCTCTACCCTTTCGACATCGAAGATGCGGTAGAGGACTCTTCGTCGCTGGCATAGCTACCGAAATAGCAGTACCTCAATAGCAGCAGACCAAATAGCAGCAGACAAGGGTGCTGCTACATTATAGCTGGTCTAGATGCCGTATCTGGTGATGAAATGTGACCAAGGCTCGTTGTAAGAGGATGTTTCCAGCCCATTCGCTCGCTTGGCGATCGACTGCAGTAGAAAGCGAGAGTGATCTATCGAATCGCGATCGTGCCGTGTGTGTGTCTCGGTTCCTGCGCAGCGGTACATACCGGCTGCGGCGTGTACAGGTCGAAGTCCGTTGACCGGGTCGATAACTCCACGACACATGTTGCGTACGATTGGTTTGTCGAAGTCTTCTTCTCGTCTCCAATCGTAGTGAATTATGTCCTTTTAACCGCCCGGAACTCACCCGTTCGCGCCGACCGTTGAACGCTTGCTGTGCTTGTTGCTCCACGCCACGCAAGGGACTCGGGACGCCGCATCCCGGGTTGTGACGGCATTTGGCTGGCGCGCTTGCAGGGGCCCCCGCAGATGGATGAGCGAAGAGAGCGTGGCCGGTACGGTCCGCCTCGTGGCAGGCAAGGCAAAAATCAACCTCGCCTCTCCTCATCAACCACGCCGCACACCAGCTCTCTGCACCATTGCGTGTGAGGACCGCTTCGCCACACCCTGCTAGCTGGTCTGGGCTCGATCACCCACGCACTCAATTACTCCTGTCAGCTCGCTTTGGACACGACCCAAAGAGTCGGGTCTCCAGCCTGTGCCTCGGGGACAAGGTAGGGGGAGCGTTGGGGAGCTTGGAGTGGTGACAATGCCGACAGTGTTGCACCACAGAACCGTTACCTACAACTACCGGCCACGTATCGTTGCTACTGCTGATCTTTCCGATCCCTTGCAGCGGTATAGGTCGTGCCTCAAAGGTGACGAGTGGGCCAATGGGCCCTCTGCCAGGTCAACGGCGCTGTGCCGCTTCCTGCGAACGCACGCTGCCGGACCCTCCCTCGCAACGGTTATGTGCGGTAACTAAGTACTCCCTTCGCCCTCTTCAAAATCCCTCGAATGTACTTTGCGACCCGGAACGCTTCGTGAGGCCAAAAGCTACGGTTGCCCGTTCTTTCGCCCCGCGGGAGGTCCCGCAGCTGCATATCTCCCAGGCGTAGGTCAGTCCCCTCTCCCCCACCTCCCACCTTCAGCCTTCCAACATCACCCTCCAACCCGTATGCGACACCGTTCTATGTTTAGTTCTGCACCCGCAAGCACCCTTGTGCTGTCTCAGCTGCTATCCCTCGCATCATCACCACCATCTGCTCGGCCACACCGAGTCTTTGCTCAGCGCCATTGTGCCGCATCTGTTTCTTGTGAGGGCGTCTTCGCACCTCGTTCGCGACAGACGCGCGACCGACGCGTGCACCAGCGACCCCTTCGCTTCAATCGCATCAACTTGCATCCATCACCATCACCAACTTCCCGTTGGGGACGCATGGTCCCCACCGCGTATCGCTAAAGTGGCCGACAGAGCAAGAAGACGGCCGTCCATCTTGGGCGTGCGGCGCCGCTTGAGCGGCCTGATAGCCAGCACCGACGACATGGCTTCGCCCACAAACCGCGAGGAAGAGCCTAGCTCGCCCGACGAAGGCGTCCACCATGCGAGCTACTGCGAAGATGATCGTTGTCGTGGTCCCGTGCCCCCGGTCTTCCACTGCGTTGACTGCGACAGCTCTTACTGCAAGTACGTCACTACATCCACTCCACCCTCCGTGCTACCTGGTGACTGCTCAGCTGACATTGCATGTACAGCGAGTGCTGGCCGCTTCAAGGGCCACACAAGCCGAACAAGAAAGGTCGCGATGGCGTCCCGCACGAGAAGACCGATCCGAACGTGGTCGCACGGCTATACGGCATCCTCAATCCGTCGACAGAGCTTGAGGTGATCAGGCGCCTTCACCTGGAGGATGACGCCGCCAGGTGGTTCGGAGTCACCAAGGACGCGAATGGTCAGCCGACCTTTGACGACTATGGCCGCTATCCTTCGCTCATGTCCCAGATTACGGACCGCAATGATACGAGTCCCCGCTACCCGCAAATTGTCTCCTTCATCGGCACTACCAATGCGGGCAAGTCCACCCTGATCAAGCTGCTTGTCAACCATGAAGCTGAAGGCAGCGCTGTTCCGAACCGAGAGAAGTTTTCCTCGCCCGTAGTGGGCAGCGTTATCAATGACGCTCTGCCAACAACTGGTGACGTGCATTTGTACGCGGACCCCTCGACGCACACGGAGAAGTTTCCTCTCCTTTTCGCTGACTGCGAAGGATTTGACGGCGGCGAACGCGTCCCGCTCGGCGCACGAGAGCGCAGCGAGGCCGTCAGGAACCCCGACCGTGCTCGCACCAGACCTATTCACTGGGCCACCACTGAAGAGACCCAGCAGCGCGAATACGCCGTCACTGCTCTCTACCCTCGCTTACTGTATACCTTCTCTGATTGCGTTGTCTTCGTCCTGCGCAACCCTAAGACCTTTCAATCTCGGGTGCTTTCAAGCCTCTTGGACTGGGGCGCGGCCGCTTTGGAGAAGTCCATCAACCAGCCTGCACTGCCTCACTGCATTGTCGCGCTCAATGGCAGCGACCCGTCCGTTCATGATCGCGAGTGGGACATTGAGTACGCGACCCAGAGCCTGCTGTCGACTGTCAGAGGCGCACTCGATAATTTCGAGGGTGTCCCGAGATTTCGTCAGCTAGCTGCTCACTGGCGCTCCCTCGGCAAAGAGATCAACACAATTGAAGACCTTATCATGCAGTACTACAGCTCGTTCAAGGTCGCTCGCATCCCGGCTCGCCCGCGCTATATGACCATCAATGATCAGGTCGGCAAGCTGCACGCCTTGATCAAAAAGGACTGCGACGAAGCGTACCGGGCCAAAAGACGTGCGCGCATGCTGGTAAACGCCGACGAACTGAATATATACCTCCAGGCCGGCTTCGACCACTTCACTTTCCACCTCGACCGGCCCTTCAACTTTATGGAGATTTCAATGCAGCGCAACCCGATCCCAAATGACTTTGGTGGGCACATTCTTCAGCTGTGCACCACCATTTTTTCTCAGCAGGAGAATCTATCTTCTCAAGCGATCGTAACCTTGTTCGAGCGCATAAGCGTCATGCTTTCATCTTGCGTCTTGCTCGACTGCTCGCGCTTCCGCAAAGGACAGGTCAACCAGCTTTTCAAAGAGTACGAGAGGTTCTTCGACTACGCCCTGAGCGAGTATCTCGAGATGCACTGTCCTTGTGGATTCGTTGACCCCGACGACAAGCGCAAGTGCCAGGTGATCAAAGCGAGACACACAGCCAAAGGGCACCAGGATAGCAGCGGCATTATCGCCATTGGTGACTACCAGGAGCCATTCAATAAACTGTTTGAGACGAATTGGAAGCAGCAAGTTCGCAAGGCTATTGATAAGATGCACTGCGAGTTCTCGAGCAGGATTCAGCAGGTGTCGCACGACAAAGAGAGCGACGTAAACCCCGAGGACCAGATTGCGATCGAGCTTCATGTTAGCACCATGGACCAGTTTTTCAAGCTCATTGGGGGTGCGGACAACATTCGCAGCCATCGAACTTGCTTCTGCTGCCTTATGGACATGCCCGAGCACGTGCTGCCGTGCGGCCATGTGCTATGCACTGCTTGCGTGAAAGGTTATGGGAAGCCTGTAAGAGCTGGGATTGAGATGCCGTCCTGCCCTCTGCACAAGGATAAAACGCACTGGGAGCCGCCAGAGTTGGTCAGATTCTTGCCCGTCGGGGCCAGCGTGCGCGTTCTGTCGCTTGACGGCGGTGGGGTGCGTGGGATAGTTCAGCTCGAGAGTCTTCGGGCCATTGAGAAGATGATGGGGTCTCATGTGCCGGTTCAGAGATTCTTTGACCTCATCGTCGGCACGGGTACGGGAGGCCTGGTTGCTGCAGCCTTGGCGGAGAAAGGCCGCTCCGTGGAGGACTGCATCGACATGTTCACTGCAGTGTGTGACTACTCGTTCGCACCGAGGCTGAAGGGCCTCCCGGTGGTGCCCTCGTTGATCCAAGCGATTAGCAACGGGCGCAAGTTCAAAACGAAGCCTATGCACGGGACATTGAAGACGGTGTTCACAGAGGAGAATTGTCTCTTTGGACTGGACAACAATTTTGACGACCGCGCGCCGAGAGTCGCCATGACGGCCACTAGCGCGACAGGCCTTGAATCCGTCCTGCTTGCCAATTACCGCCGACCTGATGACACTTCACCCTTTTACCGCTTTCAGCGTCCAAACGAACCCAGGAATGAAATTAAGATTTGGGAGAGTGTCGCCGCCGCGATGTCTTCGCCGAGATTCTTCAAGCCGTTCGACTTCAACAACCAGACGTTGTTGGACGGAGCTTTGCGATATGTGAACCCGGCCCTCGTCGCCGAACGCGAGCGTCACCTCATCTGGCCTGACTGTGGAGAGCCTGACATCTTCCTCTCGCTAGGCACAGGTCAGTGGCGCATGGTAATCAGAGAAAAGCTGGCCAAACGAGCGAACGACGTTGCAGCGGCCAAAGTCTCCCCCAAAGCCAACCCGTCCGTTGATGATAGTCGCAAAGCCTCGGGCAAGTGGATGCTGCGCAAAACAGACGACGTTTTTGACGCGGAGGTCATGTGGACAGACTTCCGCAACATGCCAGATGAGAATGGCGAGTGGAAGAGGAAAAAGCTCCTCCGCTTCAACCCCGATCTGACGAAAGAGCCCCCAGCGCTCGACAGCAAGAGCAGCCTGCGCGATCTGCGAGAAGCAGCCCGACACCACTACCGGCAGGATCATAGTAGAACTGCTTCGAGGTGGATGGCCTCCAAGCTGATCGCATCGTCGTTCTACCTGAGCGTGAGATCGAGGTTGACCAACGCGAACGGCGATCGCTTCTGCAGCGGCGAAATCCTGTGCCGCTTCGATAAAGGGAGCTCGGATGTGATGGGCCTCGGAAAAATGATCACCGACCGCTGGGCGCCTGAGTTTACGCCCTATTTTCAGGTGCAGCCGATGGCGTTCATCGAAGAGGGCGAGATCCATGTACCTTTCGACAGAGAGATGACGCAGAACATGATCGCAACAGGAGTGTTTTACATTCCGCCCTTCTACATTCCGTTGATGGGCGAGAACGAGCCCATCGCGATTAACCTGATGCTGAGGCCTCAAGAAGGCATGGAGCCTGGAGGGTATACCATCTCCGGATTCCCGCGCAACGTTTGGAAGACGGAGAGCGCTTCTCGCCCTCGTGGAGCGAGCGCAGCGACTTCAGCGCCCACGCTGCGCAATGTGTCGACCTTCTCGACCAGCACAACGCACAAGGCTTCCGAGGGTGACAGGTATTCGTACAAGAGCGGCTCCTTCAAAGGAAAGACGCGTGCGAGTGATGAGACGCCTATGCCCGACGTACCCAGGACGCCGTCCATGCCGACGAGGTATTTCGAATCCCCAAACACCCCGACTAGGCAGAGCCCGGCACCGACTATGGTATATAGACCCGACCATTTTCGCCAGTTCATCGTTGAGAGGAACAAAGCCGAGAAGGCGGGCGATTACTCGCTTGTGCCGAATTACGAGTACCTTGCGCCAGGTGAGTTAAAGACTCCTTTCAACCCACAGACAACGACTTGGACGGGTGAGGACCGTTCACCATCGCACGCGGCCTCAACGCCGTGTCAAAAGAACCAGGTGCGCCCGCAAGTCGGGGAGCCGTCTTCTTCACGTGTGGTTTCGCCTTCAGCCCGGACTAGGCCATCTATTCCAGAATTCAACCCGGCGTTCAAGTTTCCTTCTACTGACGAGCACCTAGGCTCCAAACCGAGGATGATGCCCGCGCTGGCTTCGCAGCCGCGTCTCGTCCATCCTGGTGAGGAGCGGCGTATGTCTCCGACAGGCCCAGCGTCACTTCAACATGACCGTATCCGCATGAAGGCCTCATACGCCCAACAGCTCCTGCCCGCACCCTCGCCGCCCCCAACCAAGCCGCTCCCAACGCCCACGCCCCCGTCCTCGCAGGTCTCAAACAGCGACCGCCTGCCACAGAGCCCGGAGCTCCGCTGGACAAACATGAGTGAGCGCACCACCCCCTACCCCAAACACACCACCACCAAGCTCCCAGCCACCAGCGGCATCAAAACGGGCGCAGACGCGCAACCGCGCCCGAGTCCAGCCGCCTTCGCTCACCGCCGCTCCCCGGTCTCACCCCTCAGCATCCCAACCACCTCCCCGGCCCACGACCCCGTCTCGCCTCAAAGCCCCACCTCTCCCTTCACCCT
>JAWXCT010000135.1:72056-94059 GCA_034509035.1 Saxispiralis lemnorum
GTTGATGTGGCGGGGGAATGTATGGGAGGGGGGTAATTACCTTCCTTATCCAGGGGGTCCTGGGGCGCCTCGCTCTCGGGCACGTAGACGATGCCGTGCACGTTGAAGCTCACTTCTTTGGTGTTGGCCGACCAGTTCTCGTTGCTGAAGCAGTACGTGAAGCGGCCGTCTTGCTTAGCGTCAAAGGAATGGTCGCCGGAGCTGACGGACGTCTGATGGACCTGGTTCGCGCCATTGGGGTTTTGTATCTGCAGAAGGTATTTCGTCAGGGAAAGAATCCTTCATGCCTCGTCTTCATGTGTTCGTTCTCTCTTCAGCCATCCGTCTGATTACTCCTCAATGGCCGACGCCCGGCTCTCTCATTCCTCCCCTTCTCCAGCACTCCCCTTCCTCCACTAACCCCGCCCCCTCCCCAAAGAATCAAAACCACCTACCCAGAAGTCAATATCCAGATTCCCACTTCCCCCAAACTCCCTGTCCCCCACCTGAAACGTAACCGTCATGCGATCGTCCTTATGCAGCTCTTCATGGAAGCACTCGCGCGAATGCGCCTTCATCTGGATGTTGTGCGCATAGCCGAGGCTGAAGAGGGCGAGCAACGGGAGGAAGAGGTTCGTGAGGACGGCCATGATGGGCGGGATGGTCGAGGCCGGTCGCTGGGAGTCCGTCAGGGTGTTGTTTCCTGGAGGAGTCCTGAGGGCCTGAAGTGCTGAGGTGGCCGTTCGGACGCGCTGCGAGGTGGACGTGGAGGCGGAGATGGGCCGGAGATGGGTCGGGGAGTGGAAGGCTTATCTGATCATGCTGTTAGCGCCCGATGAGGCAGTTCAAGTTGCATTCGAGTGTGGTCTTCTGCTGCACGGTGGTATTTTCAATCAATTCTTGACTCGTTTCCAGTGCTCTCCACTATGCACAACGTTCATGTTGATTTCCACTGTCCACATGTGCAACTAGCTCTAATCTCAAGTCTCGTTGGCTCATCGAAGTACAGCTTTCACGCATCACATCATCATCACTGGCACACGCTCAGAGCTCCGTCTTTGCAAACCATCCACCGCTGCTCTTCTTCCCCTTCCCCATCCCCCTCTTAACCATACTCGTCAAGATCTCGAACCCCACCTGCGCGGCGGCCAACGCCGTAGCCTCCTCACTCCCATCATAAGCCGGCGAAACCTCCACGACATCAGCACCCACGACATTCAGCCCCTCAATCCCCCTCAACACCCGGATCAGCTCCCTAGTCGTCCATCCCCCCGGCTCCGGCGTGCCCGTGCCGGGCGCAAGACCAGGGTCGATAACATCAATATCAATGCTAAGATACACGGGCGTCTCGGTTCCGACATGCTCGACAATCTGCTTCGCCATAGCCAGCATGCCGATATCATCAATATCGTCCGTCGTAAAGCGGAGCCAGCCCTGCTCGTCGTCGTCTTCATTATCACCGGGGCCCGAGAGCCGAGTGCGCAGCCCGGCGTGGACGGACTTGCCCTTCTGGATCAGGCTCTCGTTGTGCGCGACCCAGAACATGGTGCCGTGAGTGAAGTAGGACTGCTGGAAGGTGCCGTCGTCGGCGTCGAGCCAGGCGGAGGGGTATTTGGTTGGCTTTACCGGCATCGGCGATCAGTAAGAGCGAAAGGAAGTGTCGGCACGTTTGAAGTACTTACGGCCCATGTGTCAAGATGCGCATCTAGGTGCACCACAGCGACCTCGCCGTAGATTTTGTTGAGGGCGCGAAGCGTGGGAAGGGCGATGGAGTGGTCGCCGCCCAGGGTGAGCAGTTTGGGCTGGCGGCGGTAAGGGATGGGCGAGTCTTTGTGGTTGTTGGGCGGAGTGGTGTAGGCCAGGTTAGTGAAGGCTTCGGTCATTTGGCGTAGAGCGAGGCCGTTGTCGAAGGGGGTGATGGGGATGTCGCCGCAGTCAATCACCGTGGCCCATTCCTGGTACGGATTCAAGTTGGCACGCGGGTTGAAGCCGCGCAGGGGGGTCTGACGGGCAGCGGCAGAGCGGATGGCTCGAGGTCCGAAGCGGGCTCCCGGCCGGTAGGTCACGGCGGTGTCGAAGGGCGCACCCAGAATGGCGATGTCGTATTCGGTCTCCGGGTACTGGAGGCATCTCTCGTGCTTGAGGTGGGCGAAAGTCGTGATGCCGGAGAAGCCCCACTGCGTCCAGTGAGTCCATATGCTACGTTGCGATGGCTTCAGGCTCAACAAACATCGGTGCCCCATTTGGCGTCGAGGTCTTCTCGAGTCCAACCCACGAAAGGCTCTTCGTAGCCTTCGTTGCTATCGCCGTGGCCTTCGTGGGCAGCGGCAAGGCCCAGCAAACCAGCAAACGTCCAGATGCTGGCCCTCATCTTCGTTTTGCGTGCAGACTTGTCGTCTCGACGGAATGGATGAGAAGACCAACTGTTTCCTCACCGCAGCTTCCAGGTTGTTATAGAGGATGTTAGGTAATTCCTCGCCTTGGCCGACGTCGGCCAGCTCCATCGCCCGCCGGTGCCCGCATCGAAGCGACTGAATCATGGACCATCTTGCATTGCAGTCCTTTCAAGACTCGCGGATTATGACTTGACTGTGTTCTGTGGCAGCCGCATCGTTCCAGGTATCCGAAGAAGAGCACGAGGCATCAGGCTATGGAAGCGACGAGAGTGGGTGAGACATTGATGTCTACCGGAAATCCAGAAAGGGAAGGAGCATGAGGTCATCGAGAGCTTGTCGCGTCCCCTGCGCGTCCCCGGTCTCGAGGGCGTCGTTGACCTTCTTCCTTCCACTCCTGATCAACCTACTACCACTCCGCAACATCTGCAAACATGCCTGAAGTAAGCTCCGCCTCCCTTCGCCCATCGCCATGCACCCCAACCCCCCAACTAATCACCACCACCACCACCCACCCCTAGATCGGCGAAGTCGCCCGCACCGTCCACTACCTCCGCAAGCACCTCCTCCACCGCACCCTCTCCACCATAACCGCCCACGACGACCCCATCGTCTTCGGCAAAACCGGCACGTCTGCCGCCGCCTTCGCCGCGGCCCTGACCCACCGCCGCGTCGTCGACGCCGCGCAGCAGGGGAAATACTTCTACCTCCTCTTCGACCGGCCGCCGCATGCGGTGCTGCACTTCGGCATGACGGGTTGGATGAAGTTTGATGTGGAGGAGACGGGGTACTATAAGCAGGGGAAAGTTGTGGAGGGTGAAGGGGGAAGGGAGGCGTGGCCGCCGAAGTACGTGAAGTTTCTGCTGCGGTGTGAGGCGGAGGAGGGGGGCCGGGCGGCCGTGGAGGCGGCGTTTGTGGATGCGAGGAGGTTGGCGCGGATACGTTTGGTGGACTGTGAGGCTGGGGAGATAAGGGCGCATTCGCCGTTGAAGGAGAATGGGCCGGATCCGGTGAGAGATAAGGAGGTGCTTACGAAGGAGTGGCTGGGAGAATTGCTGGGGAAGAAGCGGGTGCCGGTCAAGGCGCTGTTGTTGGATCAGGGGAATATCAGTGGGGTCGGAAACTGGGTGGCTGATGAGGTTTTGTATCAGGCGCGCATTCATCCTGAGCAGTATAGCAATACATTCTCGGATGCGCAGATTGCGGCGCTCCATGAGGCGCTCATTGGCGTGTGTACGAGGGCGGTGGAGACGCTGGCAGACAGTGAGCAGTTTCCGGAAGACTGGCTTATGAAGTTCAGATGGGATAAGGGGAAGAAGGATGGCAACGTGCTACCCAATGGCGACAAGATCGTGCACTTGAAGGTCGGTGGTCGGACTAGCGCAGTTGTTCCCAACCGACAGAAGAAGACTGCGGCGGTGGCAGGGGATGTTGAAGAGGGCGAGGACGCAGTGGAAGATAAGGACGCAAAGGCCTCGAAGGGAAGGAAGCGTAAGACGAAAAGCGACGCGGCGAAGAAAGACGAAGTCGCTGCAGAGAACGAAGACACCAAGACAGCCAAGGGACAGAAGCGCAAAACTAAGAGCGACCCAGCAGAAGAGGACGACGCGAAGGCCGACCCAAAACCGGCAGCAAAGAAAGGGCGAGGACGGCAGAAGAAGCAAGCTGAGGATGAAGCCGAGCCTCAAGCAAACGGCGGCGCATCCGAAGAAGAAAAGCCTGCGAAGGCCGAAAAGGCAGCACCAGCGAAGAAGCGCAAGTCGACTACGCCGAAGAAGAGCGAGAAGCCTGCTACTTCGGTGACGAGGCGGTCGACAAGGAACAAGTGAGCTGGGCTGTCAGCCTGGACGATAGTGTATCAGCACAATATGTACCATGCTACACCCGGGACTTCCCACTTTACGCTCTCTCTCTTTGCATAGTGCAGGTGGACAATAAGAGGAGACCGCGCAGAGTCGGGGTCCAGAGAGGACGAGCGAGATCTTGCGAAGGGCTCTAAAAATTCAGCTCGTTGGGGTGTCTGGGGATCTTCGACTTGCTGCATTCTATCGCGGCAGGCATGTACAAATCTGCTTTCTACGCCTCGGTGCGTGCAGAGCCGCACGAGGAAACATTTCTACTTCCCTCCCGTGAATATCTTCACCTCCCCCCACCGCTTCGCCGCCTCCTCCCGATACTTCTGCCTCGCCTCCCGGACCGCGCCGATTTGCTCAAGCGTCAAAAGCCCCTCGACTGCCTCCGCGAGCTCCAGATCCTTCTCTGCAAGCAAGTCCTGCAGCTCCTGCGCGCTCTTGGCCGCCGTCGCGTCGTTCCCAGGCTTGAGAGCGTGGCGCACGTGTGCGACGGCGCGCACGTGCTGGGCAGAGTTTTTGTGGGATTTGAGGAAGGACTCGTTGCGTTCCTCGAAGGCCGGGGGTGAGGGCTGTTTCGAGAGGAAGATGGAGTCGACGACTTCTTTGGCTTTGGGGGGGAGGGGCTCGGAAAGGGTTGTGAAGGCGTGGTGGAGGCGGAGAGATTGTTCGTGGACTGCTGGGTGGCTAGGGGCAAGCGACACGGTTGCGAGGTGGCATTTCAGGGCGGCAAGGTATTTTCCTGAAGAGGAGATGTTAGCAAGATCAATCTCTTCACGCATGTGGGCAGATCATTTACTTCTGCGAAGGTAGACTTCGAAACCCGCCATCTGGCCCTCGACGTTCTTCGGACTCAGCTCGAGGATTGGTTGAAGGTACTTCATGGCTTCCTCGAGCGGCTTCTCCGTCTTCACTAGCTCGAGGCCTTTCGGGTCGGGGTCTTCCTTCTTCGCCGCGGCCTCATCCTCCGCCTTCGGCTGCGGTTGCTTCGCCGCGTTGGCTTTCCGCTCGGCCTCTGCCTTTTCGGCCTCCTTCCTGGCCTTCTTCGCAGCTTTCTTCCTTTCCGCCGCGTTCTCGCCATTGACACCGTTCATGTGCGACTCCTGGGCCAGCTGAGGCCGGTCGTGGAGCATAGTGTAGATCTTGATCGCATGAAGAGCAGCGCGGGTGAAGAATGGGTGCTCTCTCAGCCTGTCTTCCCACCTGATCATGTCAATGTATGCCCGAATCATGCCTTTCCGCAGGCTGAAGGAGTGGAAGTCGAACTGATCGTCTGTCCAGGTCTCGAAGATGTCGTACAGCGTCTTGAATCGCTTGAGTGCCAACGCGAGGTTACCTTGACGGAAGAACGACTCGCCATCTTCGGTGAGATACCAAACGCACTGCATATCGATGAGGTCGCCCAGCGGACCGCCAGCTGCCTCTTTGCGGGTGAACATGCCCATCGTCGCGATCGCAGTCTCGTTCTCTTCGTTTCGCAGCTGGTACTTGGCGCATTTGGTGTTGATGTAGCGGTCTTTGAGGTCCATTTCTCTTGCTTCGTTCATCAGCTTGGAAGCTGTGGCCGAAGCACCTCCGTGTTTTTGTATCCGCGCGCGAGTCATGTGGTATGTGTAGTCGGTTTCGGTCGGGTTCAAGGAGATGACCTGATCGATGAATTGTTGAGCCTTGACCAAGTCTCGGGAGAGGAAATAGTCGTAATGCTGAGCAAGGTAGTAGTTGATGGCGAGTTTCCAGGTGGTTGACGGGTCTGCTTTCACGGGTCGACTGTCGACGCCACCGTTAGCCTCCGTTGTCTCCGCGCCTCCATGCGCCTGCGGCTCTTCAGATTGATAGCCTTCAACGAGCTCCTTCAGAATCTGCTTCTTCGCCGGGTCGGAGTAGAGCTGTTTCACGTTCGCGAAAGTGCTTGGGACGCCTCTTGAAAGCATGCGCCTGAGGTATTTGTCGGCATGCTGCCGGAAGACGTCTCCTTCCAAGAAGTCAAGTGGTATTCTCCGGGGCGCGTCAATGCGCTCGCTCTTTGAAGCGTAGGACTGATACAGATCAACCAGCTTTTGTTGGTCCTCCTTCTTCTCACGGCTGAGACCTATACTCTTCTCAAGCGCTTCATAGTACGCCCTCTTCTCTGGATTGCGGGCCAACAATTTCCTGTAACCTGACTCAGCCTCTTGCTTGCGATCTAACCGGAGCTGATAATCTGCCTTCAGCTCCATGACGGCCGTACGATCCAGCGCAGAGTTGTACACCGTGTCCAGGTGCTCCAACGCCCTCTCCACGTCGCCCATCTCCGCAATGATGCTGTTCTTATATAAGACCGCCTCCGCATGTTCCATGTCGCTCTTCGGCGGCGTCGACTTCAGCGTATCCTCAAACTTCCGCAGCACATCCTCAGCACCCGCCAGATCCCCATTCAGGTGCAACGCGACCGCCAACGCCGTCCAATTCAGTCTGTACCCTGGCCGCGCCTGCAGCATGGTCCGCCGCATCTGCACATAGCCCGGATAATCGCGCATCTGCACCTGCAATAGCGCGAGGTCGCGCTGGATTTGGGCGCTATCGGGATCCAGCTTGAGCGCGAATTTATATGCCTTGATCGCCTCCTCGTAGTTCTTCACACCCCGCCACAGCAAGCCGTACACGTGCCAGCAGATGTTGCTCTTCATGGCGTTCTTCAGCGCGAGCTTGCACAGCTCGAATGCTTCATCCTGCTTGCCCTGGCCGCTCAGGACGAGCGCCTTCATCGCCTGTGTGTCCCCATGGTTCGGGTGTTTCCTCAGGATTTGCTCGGCAGCCTTGATCCCTTTCTTGTACTGCTTGGTCTCGTAGTTTTGCACAAGGTGCCGGAACAGCGAGGCCTCCTTCGAGGGGAGCTGTGTCTGGCTCGGTTTTTGAGCCATGGTGTTTGTGACTTGGTTCCCTCGATCGCGGGAAGGGAGCGAAGGTCGACGGAAAGGTCGGGGTGGATGTGGAAGAGTTTGTCGGCTGCCGTGACGTCGTCAATTCATACACTCATCTTTTCGAGTCCCGTCGGCGGGGGAGAGCGGGATGCGCTGCAATGGCGGCGAAAAGCCATAGTGAGCTTCACGCTTGATCTCCGACCTCGGAGCCGAGATTTCTCCGTTGCTCTGGCTCTTCCTTGATCCATGCCAAGAAGACATCAACGAGACGCTGGGCAGCGCAAGCGCTTTTTCCACAGAACACCAGGAGCGTGATTGCGGGCTTCAATGACAATGGCTACTGCGATGAAGCTTCCGTCTTGCGGCGCCAGGGTTTGATCCTAGGGTCATGCATTTCAAGTCCAGTACTCGATATGCATCTGGAGCGAGATCTTTGGGAGACATTAGTATCACAATCACCCGTATCTATCTCGACTTGTCGACCGTCGCCATCTCCTCATTCATCACCTCTTCACCGCCATGCTCGGGAGGCCGCCCTCTCGCACTGGCATCTCGAGACGACAGCTTCCCCGTCATTCCCAACTTCTTCTCCGTCGCCCAAATCCTCAGCCAAATGACATATCTCACAACAACAAACAACAGAATCGTCCCAACAAGAACACCTATACAAGCTCCGGCAACAAGCCCGTTTCCATTATCCCTGCGCATGCGATCAGCTCCAGCTCACCCCACGCGTAAAGCAAAGAAGACCACTCACGGGTCAAGGAAGGGGTATACGTAAAACCCCTGTGTCGCCCTCGTCACATACGCAAGCGCCAAGTAACACGCCAGCAGAACCACCAGTAAGGCGACATTGATCCAAGGATGCGGCAGCGATCTCGGCAGCACAATCTCGACAAACGCAAACACCGAGTTCAGCGCGTGCTGCGAGATGTTCGACCAGGAGGAGTACGTCTCGTCCAGCGCGCCGGACGCCAGCGCCGCCCAGAAGACCGCTACAAAGCACCTCCAGTCAGCATCCAGAACGTGCATTGAAGCATACAGCGAATGACCTTACCCGTCACAACAAACGGAAACACGGTAACGGTGGCATAAAATCCGCCCATCGCCCACCTCATCGCCCCCCACCAACCCTCCACCCACGTCCGCCCTCTCGCCCAGTACGCAAACCCATGCGCGGCCGCGAACGCCGCGTAAAACGCTATTCCCCAGTACCCGAGCACCGTGAAGAAGCTAAAGCTGCGCGCGGCATTCTGGCCGCGGCCGTGCAGGCTCTGGTACGCGAGCGCGGTGAAGAGGGTCGCGAAGGCGTAGAGGGAGATGAGAGTGCGGAGGAGGGCGAGAAGGAGGGGTGGAAGGAGCCAGGAGGTGTGCAGCCGGGTGGCGTAGTCGGGGCTTAGGGCGGAGTGGTAGGAGGTGGCGATGGTGGTGAGGGGTTTGGCGAGCATGGTGGTGGGTAGTTGGGTGGGTGGGTAACGATACTGTGGTCGGTGGGCGGTGGGCAGACCACCTCAGCGATGGTCGGGCATGTGAGGAGGTTTGATCGCAGGGGAAAGTATGGAAGAGGTCGTTCACGAAGTGGTACGTCTGGAGAATTTCCTATTGGCGGCCGAGGTGTTGCTGCTTTTAGGGCATTTTAGATGCTAAATAAGTGGGGCTGCTTCTATTAGTTCGGCAAGTGTGCTCAATGCCGGGTGCTAAAGCCGAACGCTACATCCGGCATCATTTTACAAACTCGAGAAAGCATCTGGTTTCGTTGTTGTTGCTGAGTCCTATCTACGATCAATTGTACGTACTTGCAGGACAGTCACAAGACTCTGAAAATTACACAGATAAGACTCGAGTCTTCTTGATATTTCGATTTTATCCCGTTGACTAATTGTACAGAGCATCAATCTTGCAAGTGACGAAAGACATTTGGGCTGTAGCACCTCGAGCATTGAATCTAGCTGTATGCATTATTATTCTACCCTCTATACCTATCGCGTGTAATAAAAACCATGAATGTGGGATATCTCAATGTGAAGCAGTAAACGTCAACTTCCACACTCTCCGTTCTCCTCGTCCCTTTACAAGTCCTTCCTCGCAGCCCTGCTGTAATTCCTGCGAAGCGTTGCGCCGTACTACAAAGGTGTCAGCGGATTTTTTTTTTTTTGAAGCAAGCTGCTGGAGGAGAACGTACCCTGTACAGAACAAACGGAATCGGAATGAATGCAATGCTAATGAAAGCCAGCGTGCTACTGGCCCAGTCAACGCCCAGGTAGTTGTACATGGCGCGTGCAAAGAGCGGGAAGCCAGCGCCGAACGAACTTCTCATGAGATCGTTGCCGGCCAACACACTAGCCGCGTACTCCGGGTACGCATCGGGAAGGTAGTTGAGGATGGAATTGAAGAGCAGGACAGCTCCGATCGAGAACCACGCGGCTCCGATGAGCGGCATAATCCAGTGCGTGTGGCCTGCGCTCCAGCCGAACCAGAAGAGGCAGATGGGGATGCAGAAGGCGCCCACGAAGCAAGGCGGCAGACGCTTCTCCGGCTGAATCTCGCCATTCTCGTCGAACTGGGGCTCGAGGACTTTCCAGAGGTAAAAGAAGAAGGGGGGGATGACGACGAAGACGCCCACAAGGATCGAGAGGTAGCTCAGGCCTTCGAGACCGATGTTGAAGCCGTAAATTCCGGTGAAGACAATTACGAACGACTCGAACCAGACGTAGAGCAGGCCGTAAATGAGGGCGATGTAGAGATTGAGGAGGAAGACCATGGGCTCAGTGAAGTTCAACGTGAATGGCCGGACCAGGGACATCATCACGATCTCCTTGCCCGTCATGTTCTCGCTCATAAGCTCCGGCTCGCACTTCAGCTTGTCGTCCCCCGTGATCTTCCTCAGGCGGCGAGTGCGGCGCAGCAGGATGTTGTTTGCACTGGTCTCGGGCAGGAAGAAGAACAGTACTACCAGACAGAATGCACTCAGCCACATGAGCTCCCAGATCGGCCATGTCCAAGGCGCCGTGAAGCCTCCCATGATGGGGCCCTCTTGCACAGCAAAGCCGGCAACGGTGGGACCAAGCGTAGGGCCGGCGACGGCCGCCACTCCCCAGACGCCCATGGCGTACGCACGCTTGCGCGGTGAGTACATATCGGCGAGCGACGCGCCACCCGTGGCAAGGACCGGCGAGCCAAACCAGCCAGTCAGGAAGCGAAAGGCGAGCCACATTCCAAAGTTGGATGCGAGGGCTGTAGGCGCCTGGAAGGCGACGAAGATGACGAGCGTGCCCAGGTAGATTGGGTTGCGACCAATTTGAGGAATCTCTGACATAGGCGACCACACCATTGGGCCAAGACCGTATCCTGCAACGAAGGTCGTTAGACCCAGTGTCGCTGCGACAGTGGACACGCCGAAGATGGACGACACGCTCATGAGCCCAGGAGCGATGATGGCGGAGCCGATGTAGACGGAAGTGGTGAGAAGACAGATCTCGAAGGTGACGACACATTTCTTCAAAAGGCTCCAGTTCTGAGGGTTCTCAGAATCGTTGGGCCCGTACCAGCTTACGAGATGAACGTCTCTGCCCTTCTCCGAGTCGATCTGGACCCCACTGGCGTGATTGACCTGAGCGTTGTCCGACGGTACCTGCGTGTGCGATGATCCTTCCGAATCATTCCCGTTCCCATTCTCCTCGCGTGTTCGCACGCCTCCAAGACCTTGAACCTCCGCTCCATCTTCAGGTAATTGCGTACTGCCGTGATGCGCCAGGTTGCCGGACTTCTTCTCGTCGATGTATCTCGTCCATATCGAGGGATCCCTCTCTTCGGCGAACTGTAAGTATTTTCCCTTGGTCACGAAGCGGACCAGATGCCCAAAAGCCGTGTCGCGGATGAGCTCCGTCATGGTCGTCTATGCTTGGATCACACAAAGGAGAAACCAAGAGAGACAAGCATGCAAAGAATTGCAGAGAAGTGGCGAGTGGAGACGAAGCAACAAAGAGAAGATGGGGAAGAAGGAGACTACCGATACTTAACGCGCTCACACATTGCGCTGGCGCTGAACTTGTTCGGGAACATACCGCACGCCGGGCGCGCCGCAAACTTTTCCCATCAAACGGCGAAGCAATCCGTCGTCATTGACACTTCTTCGTGAGAGAATGCCCCAACGGTTTGTGACTCGGATGACGAATCTTTGGAGGTCCGGATCGCTTGGCAGGCACTTCGAACACGATGCTGCCGGGAGAGAGGATCGCCCGCGCAGGCCGGATCGGATTCGAGTTGTCATCGTGCGTTTGAAGCTTCGTTTGGACCGCCGTACGGGTGCGAGACGGCGATGAAGCGTTCGCCAGTGATGTCAAGGAATGACGTCTAGGATCTGACTGCCCACCCGATCGTCCGTAGCTCCTCCAAGAAGCTCAAAACTATTGCCGCGTTCATCAGCCGATGAGCTGGTCAAAGCCCGCCATTGCTTTCAGAGACAGATCCTCCTGGAAGGCTGGCGGATGTAGCACCCGATACCCCAATCGTCACATCGCCTCGGGCGGTTTTGAGCCGCATCCGAGTGCCTCACTGAGGGTCCATTTGGTTGTTGTGACGTTCGTTCCGACGACGACTGTCTGCTAACGATAATGAAGGAATGCCACGAACACACGACGTTCAAACAAGATTTTGCGGGCAATATCATGCTATCCAAGTAAACTCGTCTGACCTGGAATCGCTCACTGTGCTTGAGGAAACCAGCGCAGCTGCCCTATCAAACGATTTTCTACTGGAAAAAGTCGTCCTCGTCCTTGCTGGAAGTTGCAGACACAGAATACAAGTGAGCTTGAGCCAGACGGCATCGAGTGTATGGAATACTCAAGCGAGTGCTCTGCATGTGTTGCATCATTGCTTACATTCCCACACACGAAAATCTCAGCGACGTCCTCACATAGTCGACAGCATATACTTCAGCCCCTCCCACATCTCCTCCCCAGACGGCCTGATCTGGTCCGGCGGCAGCACGAAACCAAAGTCGCCCTGGTCACGTAACTCGAATGCATACGAAAACTCAGCCTCCGCCTCGGCCTTCACATAGTCCAAACTACCACCATTGACCGCGTAGAGCGTCTGACACGTCGGCCCGCCAGTGAACTGCGTGCCGTAGACGCCCTCAATCACATCAATGGTGCCATTGGCGAGGTCGATGTGCGCATCGCTGTTCTCGGCGACGGTCACGCAGCTGTACCCGTAGGGCGAGAGGAAGTACTGCCCGTAGCTGTGCCAGTCGACGTACAGCTTGATGCCCTGGTCGACGGCGATCTGGTCGATGCGCTCACGGATTCCCGTGTTCTCGGGGGTGTTGCCAGGGGACTCGCCGCGGTAAGTCTGGCCGCAGGGGTCCGTGTCGCTACCGTCTTCTTCGCCCGAGTCCCATTTGAAGGGCCAGTTGCGGTTGATGTCGACGCCGAAGCAGGTTTGGTTATCGGCGTCGGGTGGCGGCGGCATGCGGTTCTTGCGCCAGAGGCGGTCGACGTCTTGGCTGTAGACGAAGCCGTCAGGGTTGACGAAGGGGAAGAAGTAGAAGTCGTAGTCGTTCAGGAGGCCCTTGATCAGCTTGTCATTGTCTCTATACCCGGCTACCATTTGGTAGGTGATGTATTCGACGACCATGGACGTGATCCATTCCCTTGCGTGAACAGTGCCATGCCACACGACTGCCTCCTTGCCGCCGCAATATCCGCGACGCGAGTTGCCAAAGAGTTTGAGTCCCTGCAAATTCGACATTAGTAAGCAGAACCAAGTTCAAGCGTGGATGCCCAAGGAAGCGTGGACGCCCAGGGACGTGTGAATGTGGCGAGCAGTGTTGAACATACAAAGATCTCCCTCCCTTCATAAGATTCGCCGGAGCTGATAAGTTCAGTGTTGCGAGGCAGCGCTGCACTCAAGTCCTCCCAGAACTGGCGGTGATCCTCGTACGGGTGATAGGTATCGAACCAGTCATCGTCAGGCAAGTCACCCTTGTTGCCTGCATAACGCGTATTAACAGAAGTCGCCTTGCACAATTGCTTTGCTACACTCACACTTGTATGTGCCCCAGCCCTTCTCGAGGCGGATATCCTTTCCCAGGTCCTCGTGCATTTGCTTCCAGTCAAAACCGAGTTCCTTCAATGCCTGCGCCGCCTCACGGGGCGCCGAGAGATCAATGTGGTCATCGATGCGAAAGTTCCACTGAGCGTAGGTAAACTCAGAGATCTTGTCGAGCACATCTTGCGGGTTGCCCTTAGTGAAGAGGCGAAGAGCTTCATGGCCGTCATAGTTGACTTCTGCTTGTCGAGGCAGGGCGCTGCCGAGAGCGAGGGGGGCGAGGGCAAGAGCCTTGAACAACATTGTGACTCGGTGGGCGAGGGAGGTGAAGGGAAGAAGTCCGTACGTAGCAACAGTCCAAGATCATGCAAACCCCTGGCATTTATACCATACGGCGACGAAAGTGGATCTGCAGGCCACTCCAACCCAAGCTCTTCTAGCTCCTATACGTCGCGTGCCATCCACGCGACTGCCCCAGTCATTACACAGTCGTACAGCGACACCATTGGCGATGTTTGGAGGCCAAGCAGGCACGCGTCGATGCTCGTCATTGGGGTGGACTCAAGCGCGGTCCACCGGTCTTAGCTCCTGCCTCTCTGAGAAAAGCAGGACGTGTGCGACCCTCGACTCTTCACAATGTCGCAGCATTGATGAGGGGCTCCGAGGAGCGGGCACATATATTTTTGCCAAGAGATGAGGGGGCGGTCTTGGGTGCATGCTCGGCGAGCAAGACAGTAACGGTGCCGCCAGCGTAAATATTGTAGTATCACAAGTGTGGTGATAAGAAGGTTCAAACTTGATTCTCCTCGCCAACCCGGTGGACCAGGAGGGACAATATGAGGAGCGTGCTAAGGCCGAGCACGAACGCTCAAACATGTGTCACCACAACGACAGCTCTTGAGCCTGTGCTGTGCCACGGTGCCACGAAGAACTTAGGTCTCGTGGAAGAAGACTCGCTGAAAGATCGGCCTGTCC
The DNA here is from genome assembly GCA_034509035.1 of Saxispiralis lemnorum. Taxonomy (NCBI): domain Eukaryota; kingdom Fungi; phylum Ascomycota; class Dothideomycetes; order Mycosphaerellales; family Aeminiaceae; genus Saxispiralis; species Saxispiralis lemnorum. The sequence goes on from JAWXCT010000135.1 coordinate 86,205, forward strand.
TTCATGTGTGAACCGCTGAGAGCTGCAAGTTCTTCTGATCATGGATTCGGCATGGGGTGCGCTCGACAGCCGCAGTCTCTCCTCTTCTTACTGGCACGACTCCATTTATGTTGGAGAAGAAGAGAGTACATTTGCAGTTCAGTCGCGTCGCGTTTTGATGGCTACACTGTTTGGTGTGTCTGAAAAAGAGTCGATTGTGCCGTACCGGCAGCAACGAGTGGCGCACCGAACTGACAAGGCTTTTTCCTTGGCCGCCTTCCCGCTGCTCGAAGACGGTCGCCTCTGACACCAATCTCCTGCAGCGCGTCAACAAGAGGGAAACTACTCGCACACCTCCTCGCCACAGACAGGGACGATCAAATGTTCAACCCTTCGTCTCTAAAGCCGCTCTGCTTACCTGATAACGATTTACGTCGATCCCTTGAGAGTAGCACTGGTGCCGTCGGCATGGCGTTGATAGGTCGTACTTATCTCGCATGCCCCACAAAACGCAAAACTCCTTCCAGCCGGACCATGATGGTCAGCAAGAGGCATGATGGCCATGTGAACTTCAGGAAGAAGCGCACGCCTTGAGCTTGCGTGAAATTCTTCGGATTCTCGAACAAGTGGCCAAGCCTTTGGCAACGCGAAGGCACTGGCGAAGAGTCCACCATGACCGGCAACGCAAGTTCCGAGCCTTTCTGGGGAAAGGGGCCAGGGAATTCACCTTTTATCCGATCGCACGCAGCGGAGGCCCGGGACACTGATGTACCTATCCCACGAGTCGGCCGATTTCGAAGCAAAAAAAACGCCGGCTGTTTTCTCAACGACCCATGCTCCTTTTCTGACGTGGCTACCAAATCGGCAAGATTCACTGAGGTCGAACACGAGCTCAGGTTCTGGCATGCCGCAAGGCTTTACTGGCCAGCAGTGTGCTGGGGCTTGTTCATCAACCTTGCAACTGTGCTGAAAGGTACGCATGTGCCCCTTCATTCCGCGAACGTCCCACTCATTTGGCCGCTAGGCGTCGATGGCAATGTGATAGGTAGCCTAGTCGGTCTGGAGCCCTTCAAAGAGACCTTTGGCTACCTGCACGAAGGCGAAAACTTGATCGCTGCCAGCTGGCTTGGAGCTTTCAACTACGCGAACAGCGTGGGCGCCATCTTTGGTGCCTTGCTCGCTGGCCATGCATACGATATGTTCGGACCTAGGAAGGTAATCGCCATGTGCTCGATTCTCTCTATCGGAGTCATATTCGTGCAATTTTTCGCCGAAACGCCCTCACAGCTGTTCCTTGGCGAGCTGATAAACGGCATTATCATTGCCTTCTACCCCATCTGTGCATCTGCTTTCATCGGGGAGGTTTGCCCGCTACCTCTGCGTGGCTTCGCTGCTTCATTAACAAACCTTGCGTTTGCGATCGGCCAGTTCATTGCGGCCGGCATCTTAAAAAGCACAAATAGCTTCAGCTCGACCCTGGCCTACAAGATTCCAATTGCGTCGCAGTGGGGTCTGCCGGCCATCATGCTTGCCTTCATCTTCTTCTGCCCTGACCCGCCTTATTGGCTCTGCCGAAAGGGAAGGTATGATGCAGCGGCGAAGTCCCTAAGAAGACTGGCGATTTCGGACGTCGATGTCAGCTTCAAGCTTGCTCATGTGAGAGAGACATTGCGACTAGAAGAGTCGTACAAAGGCAGCAGGCCAAATATGATGGATTGCTTTCGAGGCCCTAACTTTAGACGGCTTGTCATTTGCGTAATGGCGTACGATATGCAGGCTTTCACCGGCAACAACCTGTTCATCAGCTACGCTGTCTACTTCTTCGAGCTGGCAGGGCTCAGTAACTCGAACGCATTCTCTCTCAACCTTGGCCTGACTGCGCTTGGATTTACTGGAACTTTACTTTCATGGCCGCTCATGTCGTACATCGGCCGTCGAACGGCATACCTCTGGGGCTGTGCTGGCCTGATGGTGTTCCTATTCCTTATTGGAGCAGTCGACCTTGCTCCCCGAACATCCAACGCTCCAACGTGGGCTCAGTGCGCCTTCATGCTGTGCTGCAACTTCACCTACGATACCACCCTGGGCCCATTTTGCTATGTCCTGCTGTCTGAAGTCTCCTCGTCACATCTCAGAGGACCCACAATTGCGCTCGCGACTGTGACCTCGCACATCTGGTCCATTGTCTTCTCGGTCTCGATTCCATACGCCGCGCAGGCAGACGAGGCGGACTGGGGCGGGAAATTGGGCTTCCTGTACTCTGGACTGGCCTTTTTGTGCGTGCTATATTGCTTCTTCTTCCTACCGGAGACTCAAAACCGCACGTTTGAGGAGCTGGATGTCATGTTTGAGCGCAGAGTGCCTAGCAGGCATTTTCAAGATTACGTCGTTGACGCACCGGCGGAGGCGCGGATACAGCTCCGTGAAGCGGCTGCCTAGTCGTGGAGCTGCGGCACAGGAATTGTCTGCGGTGGACCGAAGGACAATACGACCATGAATCTGACTGTGAGACTTCGCTGTCGAAGAGCATCTTCGTCCCTATCGACTTAGGATCTGCTGGGGGAAAGGACCAGCGGCATCGCATTTTTGGAAACACCTCGGAAAACCTAGCTAACATGATGCTAGAATGCGTATTTAATTAATACAATTTTCTGTTGACGGTACTGACGAAGCTGCCCCAGATGCTTGGCTGTTCCCAGTGTGAGTTGGTCTTCCGACCGCGTTGTGACCCTCTGGCCAGGGACAATTTGACTTTGGTGCGTGTGGAGATAGCGGCGAAGTCCTCCGCAAGCTTCATTTGACTGTTTCGCCAAAATGTCCGAGGTGTGACCAAACTGCTGCCACCGCTGCAGCCACTAGAGTACTGTGCATCCAGCGTGGCACCGACATGTACCGAACTCAGGAGATGCTGACCTCACCACCGCTACGGCACCCTTGGTATGCCGAACACACAGTGCATGTTTTGTCGTCACCGGATCAAGTCAAGGTTCTGTCCGGCACTGCCAGTCACCTAACGTCACAAGCAGTGATGACTACAAAAGGGTTGTGATTCGTTCCATGTTCCAACGACCCATCCTCAGCCAATAAAACTCCGTTCGCATTGAGCAAAACGAGAGCTCGATTGCAAATAACAATGGTGATCACTTCCAGTGCGACCGAGGTTCCACACTATTCGAACGGCGACTTGGTTTCTGCGCGGCACCATGTGGGGTGCGAGCAGACTTGGGAGGGTGTTTAATCCATCCGCATTTCCAGTCGAACTGGCGTTGCCATAAATTTGCCTGGCTTGACTTGGCAAGATTTCAACAGTGTTAACAAGAACCCTGTCGTTTCGGTCGTGCCGCTGAAGACCACGACAGACCACCTTCGCTATGAAGCTCCAGTCCTATGCAACAGTCGCTACTGCACTTGGTGAGGAGCAATCCAGACTCGATAAGCGACAGGACCGCTCACACAACACATAGGTCTTGGTACCAGTGCGCAAAACATCGTCCAGAATTGCCCATCCACAGACGGTTGTTATTCCCTTCATATTCCAGAAATCACGGCCAGCGAGGGCAGCGGCAACATCTACTTCCAGGTGACCGCGCCCATTTCTCGGTCATGGACAGCTCTGGGGCAGGGCTCCGGAATGGCCGGCGCCAATATCTTTGTCGCTTACCCTGACGGCAAGGGCAATATTACCGTGTCCACAAGGCTTGGGGTCGGATACGTGATGCCCGAGTATACGCCAGACTCCGACATTCAAACTCTGGAAGGCTCGGGGGTGAACGACACGCATCTGACCGCCAACGTCGTTTGCAGGAACTGCAGCAGCTGGGAGGGCGGCAGCATGGACTTCTCCCGTGACAGCGCTGATTGGGTATATGCTTGGCTCGACGGTGAGCCTCTGGACTCCTCTGATGTAGAGACAAGCATCCGCAAGCACACGATGGCAGGTGACTTTAGCTTTGACTTGTCCAGTGCCCGAGGCGGTAGTCAAGGCGCGGACGTCAACCCTTTCCTCGTACCTTCCGCCTCCGTCTCCTCGTCTTCCGATGCAGGCTCGGACCAGTCTTCTTCTTCATCGGAAAGCGGCGGCAACAATAGCATGGGCTCGAACATCCTCCTCGCACACGGCGTCATCGCATCCCTCGTCTTCCTGGTTTTTTTCCCCGCTGGCGCAATCTTCGTCCGTGTCGCCAAATTCCGCAGCTCCATCTGGGCCCACACAGGCATCCAAGCCTTCTCCTACATCCTATTCATCGTGGTGTTCGGCCTCGGTGTCTATATGGCGGCGAACTGGGGCTACCTCAACCACCACCACCCGATCATCGGCATCGTGCTGTTCTGTGTACTGTTCTTCCAGCCCGTCGGTGGGTGGCTGCATCATGTCATATTCAAGAAGCACCACAAGAGGACGATCGTGTCGCAGGTGCACATCTGGATTGGGCGCCTGGCGATTGTCCTAGGCATGATCAACGGTGGTCTGGGGTTGAGGCTATCGGGGCAAAGCCACGATGGCTATTTCGCTGCGTACGGGGTCGTTGCCGGTGTCGTCGGTCTGGCTTATATCGGTGCCATTGTGTACGGAGAGATGAGCCGGAGGAAACAGCCCGATGTCAGTTACCTCGACGAGCAAGTTTGCAACGGGGCAAATGCGGAAGGCATGGTGGAGAAGTAGGGCACTCACGGTTTCAGCCTTCAACTTGGAACGCGATTTCAGCTAAGGCTTTTCGATTCTCGTTTTCGGCCAATGTACATACTGCAAGTTGGGTCGCGCTGCCAGTACCTCGACTCCGTCGATTATCGCCATTCACTCATTGTAAAACTGAAGCCGTAATCAAGTTGTGGCGCCCATGACCGCGATGATCCCACCAATGTTCCTGGTAGCCTACACGACTCGCATGCTGATCGAGACCACCGCAGTGATCCAAAGCATCGTCGATGCTGGCGTGGCCGTGGTGATGCCACTGTTTTAGGTTTTTCGGTAATGCGTAAGGCCCCACTATACAGAAGTACTTTTAAGCTTCCCCATGGAGCCAATCCTCCCCTCGATTCGGCATCTGGAAACGGGCTTGGTGTACCACATATAGCACGAGTCACTGCTTCTGAAGATGACCTCACACGACCTAGAGCGCGGCAACTCGTGGAAGATTCGATTACCGCATCGGCATCCCGACATTTGATTACTCTGGGCATGCCGAAGCATACCACGTTTTTTGCGCCGCTGCCGGCCCTGTCCAATCTTCGGGCAGTTCCTGTTCTGTTACAAAGTATCGCTGAATGCCTCGTTTGAGAAATCCACCGCCAGATCACTGACCCAGACGACCGTTCAATGTCACGCCACTGGTATCCCCCTCCTGGATCAACCCTCCAGACCTGCGTGCCTCCTCACCTTGGCAAGCCATGTTCCGGGCAAATGTACTGTGTAGGGCCGATTTCGCACGGCGATCCGGGAGGAGATCTTGGGTATGCCGCGGGGTAGAGTTGATGCCGTGGGACGAAGCTGGGCGGGGCGGACAGTGTAAACGAGATAAAGATCTGAGCCTGGCCCCTTGACTCGTTGGAGATCCGACAACGCTGTTCTCGCCTTCAACAAGTCGACATCGAAAGTCTTTCACTATGAGGAACTGCTACGGACGGGGTGCGCCCTTAAGGGCTGCCATTTATGCTGCTTGCTTGTCAGCCTTTCTCTTCTTTGGCTATGGTGAGCTCTCCTCTGTCCAACGCACTCTGACATCGGAGTGCTAACCCACAGCAAGACCAGGGAGTGCTCTCGGGTCTTCTCGAGAATCCATACTTCAGCGAGCAGTTTGGCAATCCAGTAAGACGCTCGGGCTATCCTAAAGATGATATTTGGCTGACGACCTTCAGAACGATGTAATCACCGGCATCACTGTCTCCAGTTACTGCCTAGGCTCGCTCATAGGATGCTTCATCAATTTTGGCATTGGCGACTGGCTTGGAAGGCGAAGAATGATTTGGCTGGCCATGGGCTTCATCATCATCGGCGCAACGCTTCAAGCATCAGCGTATTCTCTTGGCCACTTAATCGCCGGACGAATCATCACAGGCTTTGGCACAGGAATTGATTCCTCGACTGTCCCGATGTGGCAGAGCGAGTTGGCAAAGAAGGAGTGGCGCGGGCGTTTGGTCTCCTGGGAGATTCTGTTCATCGGTCAGTGATTTTCATGCATTTGCAACGACATTGCTTACGCATTGCAACAGGTATCGGCATTGTTACCGCGTATTGGATCGACTACGGCTTCAGCTACGTGGACAGCGAGGCCTCCTGGCGCACACCGATAGCGATTCAGCTCATCTTCGCCATCATCGTCGTCTTCCTGATCTGGGGGCTGCCCGAGTCTCCACGCTGGCTCGCCAAGAGAGGTCGAGCAGACGAGGCATCCAAGGTGCTGTCTGCTGTTTTTGATCTGCCGGAGAACGACGAGTACATTCTCTCCGAGATGGAATCGATCCGACTTGCTATTGAATTGGAGACCAGTGAAGGCGCACAGACGGCTATGTCTGTGTTCAAGAACGATATCTTGAAGACTCGTCGGAGGGTCGGACTTGCTTGGTATGCGCGCTGTTCGCGGCACGTAGTGACCCTCCACTGATCCTGTCAACAGGTTCGGCCTGTTCATGAACCAAATGTCGGGCATTAATCTTGTCGTCTATTACTTGCCCACCGTATTGACCCAGAATGTCTGTCACACCAACCCTGCTCATACCACCAGCGTACTTACTCGTGCCATAGGTCGGACTCGCCAGAAACACAGCCCTCCTGATCGCCGGATTCATCCAGCTCATGTTCCCGATCGGCAACTTGCTGCCAGCCTTCGCTCTCGACAGAATCGGAAGGCGCTGGACCATGATCTGGGGCTGCGCTGGGCTGACACTGTGCATGATGATGATAGCTATCCTGCTGTCCTTCGGCGAGGAGAGCACGTCTTCGGCTTCCATCGCCTTCTTCTTCCTCTTCATGCTCATATTCGGCGGCACCGTCAACGTGGTGCCTTGGGTATATGCATGTCTACCCTTCGAACGACGGATTTGGCGCGCTTCTAACACCTCCTCCAGGGACCCGAGGTCCTGCCACTCGAAGCACGCACCCGCGGCACCTCCATCAGTGTCTCAGCCCACTGGCTTTGGAGTAAGCACTCACCACCCGCCCCTTGCCCCCTTAACACACACCACTGACCGTGCCTTTCCTCCTCAACCCAGACTTTTTTATTGTAATGCTGTCGCCGATCCTCGTTCAAAGAATAGGATACGGCACTTACATCCTCTTCTGCTGCCTCAACGGCGCCTTCATCCCCATCATCTGGTGGTTCTACCCCGAGACTTCCGGTCTCGGCCTCGAGGAAATCGACCAGATTTTTTTGCCGAAAAGTATGGGTGGGTTGGAGGGGAATGCGCGGGTGCGGTTTACGCACGCGATGGCGACGGAGCGGCGGGCATCGATGGGTTTGGGGAAGGAGGAGGTGAGGGAGCATGTGGAGAAGGCGCAAGCGATGGGCGGATGAGCTTCTGGCGAGTCGGGAGTGGTGGTTGCCTTGGAGAGGTTGATGAGTTATTGACGGAGTCAGATGTCAGATGGCTGCAGGAAATTAGCGGCGAGGCGGTCAAGACGGCTTTTGGTTTTGATTTTAGCTCTTTCTCTCTGCTACTCTCATCGAATCACCTTTCCCGGGTATCCATCGCCAAACGCCAGCAAACCAAGTCTTGTCAGCCCAAATGGTCCCTCGACCTTTCCCAACGCCTTACCAAAACGCTCAACTCTTCAAAAGCAAAAAAAATCACAGCAGGCTCTCATATTGGTCCAGCCCAGCCCCCTTCTCCTGCCCACCCATCCCATTACCAGCGCCACTCTGCCCACGGAAGCCCATCC
>JAWXCT010000135.1:94159-111278 GCA_034509035.1 Saxispiralis lemnorum
CCCTCCCCCCTGCTGCCCCGCACTCCCCGACACCGACGGCGGCGGCGCCAATGCAAATCCCCCTTTCCCCGCAACGGCACCACCGCCAAAGATATTTGAAACTTGCGGCGCCTGCGCCTGCTGCACCCCTGACGGCTGCGACCACTGCGCCGCCGTCCCGTTCGCCGCTTTGGACCAGTCGATCGAAGTCCCGCCAGAAGCCGTCTGGGGCGTCAAGGCACCAGATGCGGGGACCTGGCGCGGTTGTTGCGCTGGACGGAGAGGGACGTTTGACGTGCTGCCCGTGCGTGTCGGTTGCAGAGGTTGGGAGAATTGCGTTGAGGTCGGTGTGAGGGTGGCGAAAGAGGAGAGTGTTTGGTCGGGAGTTACGGCGCGGGTCGCGGGAGGCTGTTGGCGGAGCGTGCTCGTGTTCGTGTGCTGTGGCGGCGGCGGGGGTTGCCATGCGAAATTTGAGGGTTGTGAGGGGGTTTGTGGTGGTGGTTGTCTTGATGCAGTGACAGTGCCAGTGTCCCAATCGTTCATAAGGTCCTGGTTTCCCGTTGGACCTGTGTTGCGGCCGGAGACGAGGGTCTCAAAGTCCGCTTCCTCGCCATTGCCCATCGTGCCGTTAGCCCCGGCACTACCACCAAAGCTGGGTCCAGCACCGCGTCGACTCGCGCCTACGCCAACGCCGCTCGCGCCGCCACGGCTTAGGTCTTTGAGTTTCGCTTCTCGCTCCCGCTCGATATTTGTCCCGAGGTTCTTGATGAGGCTCATGAAAGCGCGGAACTGCTCTAGGTCTAGTAAGGGGCCGAGCGCCATGGACCATAGTGTCGGTAGGACTTCCAACGCGAGGAAGTCGGCATCGGCCACCTGACCCACCTGTTTGAAGACTCGCAGTGCAGCCATCATAACCCCTGGTTCTTTGGTTTTGATCCCCTTGAGGAGAGGAACAATACGATCCTGCACGGTGTACTTGTCGAGAATGACAGACGAGCTGGAAGGCTTCGACTTTTTGTCAGCGACGCCAATGCCGTTGAGGTCATCGTCAGTGCTGTTATTGGAAGAATTCGAGCCGCCGCAAAGTATATAGAACGCTTCGAGACCGCGGATCTTGATGTTGAGGCTGTTCGTCTTTGCGAACACCGTAGCAATGACGGGGAAGAGTTCGTTCTTGATAGTGGTGAAATCGAGAACCGGCAGCATCGCGTGGAGAGCGCTAAGAGCTGCGTCGACGATGGCGTGCGTTTCAACTTGCATGGCGAGGAGGACAATGGGCAAGATGTCGTCCCGGAATTCTTTACCAGGGCAGACCTCGGCCGCAACGGCTATGTTTTCAAGTATGATCATTAGACCTGCTTCTCTTGAGGCATCCTTCGATCCAACGATAGCGTTGGGAGCCAAGAATACCTCGCGCAGCTTTGGAACTACCCTATCCGCGAAGGCTGTCTTGCCATTTGGCATAGCTTTGACGATGGCAAACACGTTACTCATGATCGGAGCCAGTAAGTCTCGATCCTTGGTTTCTTCCAACAACGCTGGAAGCAGCTTCTTTTCCAAGACGCTCTTTGGAAATTGCGGCATGATGCGAGGCAGCCCCCGCATGAATTGGGCCTTCTCGCTTGGTGTCTTCGCGGGAAGTGCGTCCAGGAAACGGATGGTGGAGACGAGTATGTTGTCAAAGTAGCTGGCTTCCTGAAATTCTCGAGCACACAATCGTTGAGCGGGTCGTCTGGTAATGAGGCGTGGGAGAAGGTCTGAGGACAGCTTGGGTGGTAGTGGGCGAGATGATGGGATGAGAAAGTTGTTGTTTCGGGTCGGGATGGTGCTGGAAGAGGAGAACACGCGTTTGTACGCCGAGAGCGATCCTCCGGTGCTTAGTGGCGAGGTTGGAGGGCTATTGTACAAAGCCAGTGTGAGAAGTCCAAGTGAGAACATGTCGGCTGAGGGGTTCAAATTGTTGTCAAGAACAAAGTCCGGACTGGTGTAATCGAGGTTTAACTGTACCGTCCTCGGTAGTCGTGGGTCGTGATTCAGAACCTCGAATAGAGATATGGGGGCCAAGCTCGTTGCTGCCGTAGTATTCTCGTGCGGTCCGCAAAATCCCAACCCACCAATTTTCCAATCGCCTTTGGCATTCACTAGAATGGCTTCGGGCGTCAAATTCGCATGCACCAGCCCAGCGCTCTCGTGCAGAAATTCAAGTCCCTTGCTCAGCTGCAGTAGGCCCTTCTGAATTTCTAGCTCGTCCACCTCCAGCTCTCGCCTTTTTGAGTGGGCCTCGTCATCCTGGACTGTGAATTTGCTGAGCCGTGTTCGAGATCCACCTGCGCGCTCCTGCTCCTCTTTCTCCTGCAGCAGTCCAGCCAGACTCGCTGTGACGAGCTCAGTTGCGAACATCAACCCCCCGTTCCTAGTCTCCTCTACCGGCTCTGCCAGCTCCAGTACACTAGGATGTCGTAATCTTGCGAGTGAGCTTGCTTCTTTTTTCAGGCGTTCGAGCACTTCTTCGTAAACCCTCCTCAAGCCGCCGCCTCCACCGCTCCGTCCGCTTCCGCCCAACCCTCCCCCCGGAGCCTCAAGGGCCTTCTTGTCGAAGACAAAGACCGAAGCCGGCTTGCCATTGCTCTTCCGTTTTGCGTCGAAGATCTTCCAGGGTCCAGAGGTGGTGGCGGGTTGCGGCGCAATCGAGTAGTTGGAGGAGATATTCGAGGTGAACGACTTCAGGGCGGAGGAGAACATGGTCGGCGAGTCGCGCGGATTTTGTGTTCGGATAGCAGGATGAAGCGTGGAGCTTCAGAGCGGGCGCTTCTCATCGAAGTGGCATGGGCGGATTTGTTGCGTGGGTGTCGCCGTACCTTGCAGCTACATATGAGGCTGAGGGTCGCGGGGACTGCGGATTGACTCGGGATTGGTGCTGCTGAGGTGCTGTGCTGCCTTTTTGTTTGCTGGCTATGAGCGCTGTGATTTGAACCGAATTTCTGTCCTCACCAGAGCATGTGATATTAGGGAACACGTCGGAAATGAAGCTCGAGATGTACTCGATACCCAAGCTTGGCGCGTATAGCACGCGAACGCCACGAGTCATGATGATTCCGAGGTCGGCCAGCTTCCGACTTTCTGGTCAGCATCTCGACATTGTTGACTCGTCGTGGATGTTATATATCTGCCATTGATCTCCGTCATTTGTTGATCGACCTTCCTCCCCGTCTCCTCGACAACTCCTCGCACCATGGCCGCCCCAATGCGAACGCTGTTCGCGCGCGGCTCCCAATCCCTTCGCACACCTCAGACTCAATGCCTGCGCCTTTTGCCCAGAAGACTACAGTCCACCCTCGAATCGCCCGACGCGAAAGACGCCAGACTCTCACATATCGATCTCTCCTCACTTCAAGTCACCAAGACCGCCACACCAAAAACCATCACTCCTGAAAATGAGCTCGTCTTCGGCCGTACCTTCACCGACCACATGCTATCCCTCGAATGGACCGCAGCGGATGGATGGCTTGCCCCGAAAATTATTCCTTACCAGAACTTATCACTTGACCCGGCGACATGTGTTTTCCACTATGCGTTCGAGTGCTTCGAGGGGATGAAGGCGTACAAGGACAAGAGAGGGACCGTCCGGTTATTCCGGCCAGACAAGAACATGGAGCGGTTGAACAAGAGCAGCGCGCGCATCGCACTGCCAACATTCGAGTCGGAGAAGTTTCTGGAGCTGATCAAGCGATTCGTCAAAACAGAGGAGGCATCGATCCCATCGTAAGTGCGAAGACTCCTCAAGCCTCCGTCCCCCACCTTTCTAACCATCCAACAGAACACGAGGCTATTCCCTCTACATCCGGCCCAACATGATCGGAACACAACGCACTCTTGGCGTCGGCCCCCCCGGCTCAGCCCTCCTCTACGTAATCGCCTCCCCAGTCGGGCCCTACTACCCGACCGGCTTCAAAGCCATCTCCCTCGAAGCGACCACCTACGCCGTGCGCGCCTGGCCCGGCGGCGTCGGCGCCAGCAAGCTCGGCGCCAACTACGCGCCCTGCATCGTGCCGCAGATGCAAGCCGCATCCCGAGGCTTCCACCAGAACCTCTGGCTCTTCACGGACACGGACTCCACGACGGGGCAGCTGGAGGACTACGTGACCGAGGTCGGGACCATGAACCTCTTCGCCGCGATCGTGAACAAGGACGGTCAGAAGGAGCTCATGACGGCGCCGCTCGACGGGACCATTCTGGAGGGCGTCGTCCGCGACAGCGTGCTGGACCTCGCGCGGGAGCGCCTCGTGCCCGAGGGCTGGAAGGTGAGCGAGCGGAAATTCCACATGCGCGAGCTGGCGGAGGCACAGGCCGAGGGGCGAATGCTGGAGGTGTTTGGGTCCGGGACGGCGGCGGTCGTGAGTCCGGTTCGGAATATTAGTTATAGGGGTGAGGATGTGGCGTGTGGGTTGCAACCAGGGGAGGAGGTCGGGCCGATTACGAAGAGGATGAAGGATTGGATTGAGGGGATTCAGTACGGGGATGAGGAGCATCCTTGGAGGTAAGTCCAACTCGTTGCTGAGACGTCTAGGAGCGATCGTACTGACTTTTACCCTGCAGTGTCAAGATATAGTTCCCCTTGAGCTGAGGGTGGGCTGCGTTTATTGAATAGCGAAGCGGTTTGGCGGGAGGCAGACTGTCTTTTAAAAGTGGGCAATAGACGCGCCTCAGGCAAAGACGTGTATACATACAGAACGGCAGGTGTCACTGTGAATTCACCGGCCAATGCACACAGATCTCGTCGGACCGGAGTCATCCATGTCCTGTGCAGTTTCGAAAGCACTGCTGGATGATGGGAGCAGGACAATGGTGATTGCGCTATTCACGGCATGCCGTTTGCCCAGCGGCAACACTGGATAAGCGCCGATGGAATATTTGAGGCTTTGCGCACGCCTACTGGTCTACCAATGTCGGTGCAGGTGGAGTGCGATGGTCAAAAGGCACTTATAAGGTTGCGACAGCAGCTTGGTATGGTAAACAAACAGCTGCAATGTACAAAAAACTCATTGCTAGATCAAAAACACATTCCACATCTACACCTTCCTCCACTTCCACCACACCCTCCACATCCCCTTCCTCCCGGCCTTGATCGCACTCATCGGATCCTCCCCCTCCACCTCGGCCAGCTCCTCCGACCCCTCCTCCTTCATCCTCGCCAGCTCATCCAACTCAGCGATCCTCCACCCCCGCAGCAGCACACAACACATCGCCGCCGCAGTGTACATTAACCCGGCAAACAGCTGCGTGCCCAGATAGCTCCCGGTCCCGCTGACAATCTCCAGCGCCATTGGCTCGCTGAACGTCGCCGGCAGCGTGATGATGAGCCAGATCAGGTTCAGGCCGGACGGGACATGCTTGAGCCCCACCACCTCGGCCGTGACGGGCGCGACGGTGCACCAGAAAGTGCCAGCCACCGTCCCGCCGAGGAGAGAGTAGAAGACGAGGACGCCGAAGGAATCGGCGAAAGTCCAGATGACGAGCGCGAAGAGGCCCGAGAGAAAGGTCATGCTGGCGGCCATGTTGAGGCGGCCGATGCTGTCGGAGAAGTAGCCGATGGGCGGGCGGCCGACCATCTGGCCGGCGTTGAAGAGGGCGGAGACCAAGGACGCCTGGGAGGCCGACAGCCCGATGGTGCGCGCGTAGTTGGCGAGGGAGAAGATGAGCACAATGTACCCGAGGATGGAGAAGAAGCCGAAGCCGCCCAGCAGCATGTACTCCGGACGGAAGAGGATGTTGGTGTCGAAGGCGAGCTGTGACGAGCCGATGATCTTGTTGCGGTCCTTGAGCAGGATCGAGCAAATGGTGTTGACGACGAAGGAGATGACGCCCAGAATGCGGAAGGCCCAGGCTAGGCCGAGGTTCTCGATCATGGCGCCTGTCGCCAGACTGTAGACGAGACCGCCCAGGCCGGAGCCCGCGGTCGAGATGCCGTTGGCGAGCGAGCGGCGGGTTGTGAACCATTGTGGGACGATGCCTACGGAGCCGATGAAGAGGAAGCCCATACCCAAGCCGAATGCCACGCCCTGGCTTAGAAAGAGCTGGGCAATGTTTGATGCAAAGGAGGCTCCAATTAACGAGGCGGTTTCCAGGGCCACACCAATTGCCAGCGTTGCCTGCGTACCCCAGAACCGAGTCGTGCTCGTGGCTGCGGGCGATATGAGCATAGCCATGGAGATGGACAGCGAGCCAACAAAGGCATACTCAAGCCGAGTGGCACCGGCGAAAGTATCCGTGGCGAGGTAGTGCGCGAGGAAGACGCCGAAACTGCTGTTCAGGCCCCAGGTGTGACAGTTGATCAGGCCGGCGCAGACGCAACAGACCCAGCCATATCCTCCATTAGGCGGTGGCGCTCTTGCAGGCGTAGGAGCTGCGGCGTGGACTTCTTCGTCGGCATCAGGATTGAGGTCGGCCGAGTGGCGATCATTCTTCTTTTCGTTGTCCTCGAGCGGATCCGATGTGCCGTTGACCTGCCGAATCGCGCCAGACGTAGAGAACAGGGTTCCTTCTGCGTCGCAAGAGCGGTCACTGAGTGACTTGTTCTCGCCATCTTCAACCATTACTTCCTATTGACTCCTTGCCGATTCGCGCAAGGTGGGCCGCATCAAAGGACATGGAAGACACCACGCAATCCAAGAGAGACCAGGCGGTGTTGTTCGGCATCAAAGGCAGACTTCCGAATGAGAGAAAATATGACGAACTACCTTGCGCAGGAGGTGAAGTGGACGACTCCGCATGTCGTTGCCCGCTTTCGCCGCCCTCGGCCGCGTTCCAGTTGCCGGCAGTCGTTGCTGGAGAGGTGGAGCCAAGATGCCGCCTTGCCGTCGATCCGACCTGGGGACGGATACTCCCGTCGGCCGCATTAGGAAGGCGCTCGTGAACCTATCTTCTCATCCTGATTGTCCGGTGAAAGGCAGTATAACAGCGAAACAAGGCCGTGACCAACCCTACGAGTTTAATGCAACAGCTTGGTCCGATGGAAAACGATTAATTTGAATGAAGACCGGCGCCGTAACGTCCTGCGATCATGTTCCCTCCTCGATGATCTGTCACCTCTTCTACTTTTGGCGGAAGACCCGAGTCCAATTTCTGCAATAGTTGATCATGCCAAACAGCAATTTGGCAAGTGAAATGAATAGTGCGATCTTGAGAACGTGCAAACAGTCCGTCTCACGAGCGACACGCTGTGATCACGAAATTGACATGTCTGTGTTGTCTCAAAGCGTCGCTCAATGGGACCGAAAGATATAGTCGTTTGCAAAAGTTCTGAACGATCATGTGGACGCGGAGCTCGCACTATCTCCTTCTGAAAGAGGCAGCAGGTGTGTGCGAGCATGTTTCCGGCGGCGTCACCGGGAAGGTCAAACACGAGTTGTGACACAATCCACACTCATGAATTGCAGCGTGAGATGACCAGCAACCATTACAAGGGATACCATAGGCTGGTGCGCAATAGTTTGATGCACTCTGGCGTCTAATTGAGACTCTCCACCAGGCTCGAACGTTCTAGAAAGTAGGTTATGCATTGACCCAGACATGCCAAAGCTCTGATTGCAATCTCCGGAAGTGCCTCCACCTCAACAAGCATAAGGGCGAAATGTCATGGCGATGTTGACAATGACCTGATCCAAAGAAAGCCCGATATTGCATTGAACAATGGAAGCTAAGGTGGGCACAAGGGAAAATTAGATGGTAATATCGCACGCTGCGGCGACCTTCTGTGCCTCCCCCAGGACCATAGACAAACCTTGCGCCCTTCGCTAAACCAATACCACTCCTTTCAAAATCCATCGATGGTCCACTGTGCACATCAAAAACAATACCACTTCCTCAAGAATCAATGCTGCTTCTTCCAAAACTTGTTGACCATCCACTGGGCGCCAAATCCAATCTTCTGTAAAAGTCCGCCCTCCTTCTTGCCACCAGAGTTCCGCACGCGGAAGAAGTAGTAAAGGAAGGTCGCGGCCGCAATATTAAAGAGAATGTATGCCCACATCAAACCAAAGTTGCGCCAACGGTCCGACCATGAGATTCCAACTCCAGCGAGGTACTGATCCGCAACGCTGAGAGCGCAGTAGCGACAGTCCTCGGTTGCAAGTGGATTTTGGAGATTGCCGCCCGCCTGGGCGATGTAGGGCGCTAGATATTGCTGGCAAGTTTGTCCCGCTTCCGCGGGAGAAAAGACCGAGAGCTCGGGTTCTGCGCAGACGACTTCACGACTGTGGAGCATGGAAGCAACGATGCCTCCAACCCAGTATGTGAGTGGCGAAACGCGGTACATGAAGATCCAGAAGCCCGGGAGAGCGGATGCAGGTTGCATGACGCCGTTGAAGATCAAAGTCATGGAAAAGAGGAGGGTGAGGATTGAAGAGGCCGTCTGCGCGTCCGGCAGGGCCGCAACGACCATCTGGGCGAACGTCGAGGCGAAGATGAAGAATTCGATAAGGAACAAGAGGACCAGGCCCTGGCGCTCGGAGGACTGCACCCCAACAACCGGATAGTAGAAGCAGGCGTACATCAAGACACCGGCGACGATCTGGTAAGGAATTTCTACCAGGACGTTGGAAATGAAGAATGCGGCCCAGCTGTATGCCTTGGATGGACGTTCGCGGACCTCGTAGAGTGATCTCTCTGCTCAGTGTTAGCTGCTGGGTCTTGGCAGGGAAAACGGGGCCAAAACAATGTCAGTGGCGATAGGGGTACTCACGACTGATGAAATTCGGCTGGATCGCGTTCGATAACGTTGAGAAAATCGTGGTTAGCATAAAGGCAGAGAACAGCACGTTTTGCATGCCCTGTTGGCTGGTATCCGCGTCCCAAAAGGAGAAGCCAATAAACAGACCCGCGGCGACGCTGAGGCCAAATTTGGACATGATATAGGACGGCATGCGCCAGTATTGCTGGAAGACGCGAAAGGTAACTTCGGTCAGCTGCTTTCCGAGTGGCATGGCGAACTCGTCGTGGGCGCCGGCGTCCTGGTCTTGTTCGGGGACGCTCTCCTTCTCCCGGTGGATTTCGTCGAGGCTTTGCTGAACCTCTTTAGCCTCTTTGCTAGCTTTCCAGGTCTCATACCAGTCATGATCCTTGTCGGCCGCCACTTCGAGCATGTACTCGGCAGGATTCTCTTTCGCGTCACAACGGCGGGCACCATTCTCCTCAAAGTAGTCCAAGAGAGTCCGCGAGTCTTTTCCGATGTCGCCAAAGTACACAGTTTCGCCGCCTCGGCGAAGAAACAGGAGTCTGTCGAAGGTTTGAAACAAGATTGCCGAAGGCTGGTGGATGGTGCAGAGTACTGCCTGGCCGTTGTCGGCGAGCTTGCGCAGGAACGCGCAGATTGCCCACGAGCTCTGCGAGTCCAAGCCACTCGTGGGTTCATCCAGAAAGAGAAGAAGCTTTGGCTTTGCGGCAAGTTCAACACCGATGGTCAGGAGCTTGCGTTGCTCCACATTGAGGCCCTCGCCGGGAACACCAACAACAGCTTCAGCAAAATCTTCCATGTTAAGCATTTTGATGACATCTTCGACAAAGTCGTATTTTTCCTGTTTGCTCACGCTCTCGGGCTGGCGCAGCATAGCAGAGAAACGCAGCGATTCCCGTACGGTAGCAGTGTCGAGGTGAAGATCTTGCTGTTGCACGTAGCCAGTCTTCCGTTGGAAACTGGAATCAAGAGGCTTGCCATTGACAAACATATCGCCAGTAACAACACCCATCGAAGTGCGCTGGGCCAAAACCTGCACGTGTGTGTTAGTGTTGCTCTGAGATCGAGGTACGCCCAACTTACGTCGAGAAGCGTGGTTTTCCCAGCACCCGAAGTTCCCATCAAAGCCGTGAGCGTACCAGGTTTCACGTACGCTGAGACAGACTGTAACAGCCTCCGTTGACCACCCTTGACTTCGATATCGTACGAGACGTCGCGCCAAGTAAAGACGTCCTTCTGTGGCGGAATGACATTGACGTCAGCTTCATCTTTCTCTGTAGACTCCGCCGCCTTCTCTGGAGCACCCAGTTCCTCGTCGTTGGCCGTTTGCTTGTCGATGTTCTTCATGTAGGCCGGCACATGTCCGCGTCGGAACACCAGGACCTCAGCGGTAGAGGACGTAGAGCTGTTGAGCTCCACCATCGCGAAATAGACAACTAAGAAGGCGACCAAGAACCCTAGAAGGATGCCAAAGTTCCTCCAGACATGTGAGTAGTAATATCCGTACTGCTCGGCGATGAAAGCGTCTCCGGAGACCGTTCGTTCTCCGACGACTGCGCCGCGTGTAGAGCAGATGAAGGAGTCGCCAGTGAGCCCATTGTATGCGGGCACGAATTGGGAACATGCAAACTGCCTTCCATGAAATTCATTTGCAATCAAGATCTCGAATCTAGACCTTGGCATTAGGAGGGTTTGCAAAAGACGTGGTAGGGAGACTCACGCGTAGTAGAGCGGGTTTATCCATCGAATCCAGCCAAACCACGGGTGCATATAGCTGACGGGAATCACGAAACCTGTGTAGATGACTATTGCCAGAACCATGACACCGGCCAGCGCCATGGCTTGCGAGACGGTCTTCGTGATGGCGGCGAGCGTCCGGAAAATGGCAGTCATGACGAAGGTCGAGACGTAGGCGATGAGGAAGAAAAGGAAGAACTGTGCAGCTTCCTAGTCATCTCACAGTGTCAGTAATCTGCCTATCGGTTTTTTATTTCATCTTGAAGTGTCATACCCTCCGAAGGCCGGCGAGGAAGTAAATGATAATGTTGAAGAAAACGGCCTGGACGAACTTCAAAGGGATGTCTGCAACGATGCCGGCAATTGCCTGTTGAGTGTGTTAGCATCTGCCATTCTTATACTCATGGCACAACTGATCTACCTCTGTCGCAGGATGGTAGAACGCGAAGGACTTGTGCTTCTCAACAATCGGTCGTTGGGCGTAGAGGGAGTTGATCTCAGCAATGGCGCTCAACGCACTAACTCGCAGTCAGCAGGTGTGAAGAGCACGGGGCTCGAGAGAGAAAAACTTGAGCAGAATCGAGAAGAATAGCACAGATCTACGCAGTAGAGTCAGCACGAGAGCATCGTTGGCAAGTGCGTGGTATCGAACCCTTTGGAGAAGAAGCCGGCGCTGGCATTGGAAGTTCCGTAGAAGACGCTGCCCTACGAACGGTCAGCAAGCGCAACCACTCCCCATCAGTCCGCACACTACTCACCACTATCAGACTCATAATAATATTCCCAATGATCGGAGTAAATGTCGAAGCTTTGTCATTCCAGATTCGCTGGTAGGACCGCTTCATGTTCAACTTGATCTGCATTGGTACGGAGACCACGTAAGGGGACTTGGGACGGGTATGCTTCGCCTGAGCGTCACGCTTCGACGCTCGGAACTCCTCGAGCTTGGCAGAGTCTCCAACAGGGTTCTCCTCTTCATGAGACCGGATCTCCTGTTGTAGGGCGGCAAACTCCGGACTCTTCCTCCAGTACGCCTCAAACTCGTCTGGCGTGCGGGGGACGCTCTTCTCGAACCCTTCCCTCGTCTGACGCTCCGAAGGGTTCGTGACACTGGTGAGGAAGTCGCCGGTAGTCTGTCTCGAGGGACAGAACCAACCCATCTCCTCGAAGTACTGTTTCGCACGGCTGATGTGGCCGAAGAAGATTTGACGACCTTCGTACAGGACGATGGCCTTGTCGAACTGGTCGTAGATCGCCTGACTGGCTTGGTAAATGGCGACGGCGTGGGATGAGCCGACGAGGTTGGCGGTCTGTCGAAGAGACTTGGTGAAGGTCAATGCTGTGGCGGAGTCGAGACCACGGGTGCTGTTGTCCCACGCCGCGAACGAAGAGCCTGAAAGTGCCATTTCTGAGTGTCTTGTTAGCGTCGCACGCCCTTAATCCCTTTTTTGACTGCATCTTCCTACCTGCAATCGATACTCTCTTCCTCTCACCACCCGAAACACCGCGCACAAAGTCGTCGCCAACCTTGGTGTTGTACGTGTGGCTGAGACCGTAGACGGCCATCACCACCTGTGTCGTGTGCTCGAGGAAATCCTGGCGCGACATGCCAAACGTTCGGTGGCTGGGCGTACGGAGTGCAGCGGCATGTTCGAGGGTTTGACCAACAGTGAGGTGCCTACAATCGAGTCAGCTAACGACCGTGACGACAGGTTCATCACTCCACTCACGGAAAGTGCTTGTCGACCTCCTGATTATACGACACCTCGCCCTTGAACTCCCGCATCATCTGATGCTGTGGAATTCCGTTGTAATGAACGACTGACTCTTTGTCCACGTCCAACCCGTGCATCTCCCCCGTCATCGTCTTGAGCAGCGTGCTGCAGCCTGAACCCGGACGTCCCAGCACAATCAACATCTCACCGTGCTTCACCGAAACGTCAAAGTTCCTCAAGATCGTCTTGGACGGAGACCGCTTGAAGGTCTCAGCGAAACTGAACGGCGCCATGAGAGCACTGCCGACGTTCTTCTGCAGGTTCAAAGCCTCACCCTTCCCGCGTACCGTGACATTCTTCATCGTCACGCCAGCACGGGCGAGCTTCAAGCCTTCTTCGTCGACCGCGCGGAGCGAGAATCGGATCCATTTGTGGAGGTCGAATTTGGGGCTGCTGGGGTCGAGCGACTCGTCTCCTGCCTCCAGCCCAACCAAAGTGTCTGAACGGCGCAAGTCGGCGCTCGCAGTCGTGCTAGCCCTGCGAGAATAGTGCGATTGAGTTCTGGAAGCCAATTGCTGGAGAGTGTTTCTATCTTCGGGGTTTAGGGGCTCGAAGAGTTCGTCGCGAGAGGCATCTGAATCACTGGGCTCTTCATAGGCTTCCTTGCCCTCCTTGGTGATGTATTGGTCGGAAGGCGTCTCCGCGCGGGGTTTGGCGCCGTTGCCTGTCGAAGGTACTTGTGTGGTAGAGCTATCGCTCTGAGCGCGAGCGCTGTTGGCCATCTTTTCGGGCTCACCACTCCCGTTAGATGGCATATTGCCGTGAGATGTGGCAGGGGAAGGGAATAGAATGACACAGCATCCAAAGAGAGTCCTTCAGGCAGTAGATGGTAGCACAAAGATGAAACTGGAAGAGGCAAAAGCATGGAGGCGGCGTACAGCTGTTCTATGTACTGCCAGGAACCTTGCCCCTTCTCCGTCACAGGGCTCCGAGGCGCCGGCTCCCCCTCAGTCGGGAGGGGAAGAAGAACGTTTCGACCCCACGTCAGCACAGGAGCAACAACCACTCGCTGCCGAGACGCCCAACCAAAGGCACAACCCTGTCCTCAAGGCGACGCTGCGACTCGGCGAGAGCGATTCGGAACGATCCAGATAGTGAGCCCCCTAGACTGGACACAGCTAATCCAACCATATACGCGTGCAAACGGGTAGCCGGTGCCCGCTTGTGACGCGAAGGCGATCGCAAGCATAGCATAAAGAAAAGTCTATATCAGCTTCCTCTTGGCATCACCCGGCAGCTCCAGCATGCGGATGACGTAGCAGCTTCTGCGAAAGCAAAAAACTCACAGCAATTTCCGGATTGGTTGATATTTGGCGTGTCTGTCTAGGCCTCCTTGCTCTGCAGGTACGTCGTCCCTGTTGTCGCTGACCTCGAGGGATTGGTTCACGGACGTTATTTTTCATCATCTCCAGTGCTTCCCCTCGTCTCCGATCTCCCTTCTGATCAAGTCCGTCCGGGCGAGGAGGATAGTTTGAGCCGCGCCAAGATTGAGGTCCCAAGGTTTCGCAACGCACGGGCCGGAAGCGTGAAGGCTCGGGCGCAATCTGCCACATTTCACAACAACGCTTGCGTGTGCAACAGAAGACGACGCGGCTGCGGAAGCAGCACAGTCAACCGCTGGGGGCGCAGCGCAATCATCGGTGAGACGTGATCGACAATGTGCTAAGTTCTTCGACGGTCGGATTGGAAGCGAATTTGAATGCTAATTGATTCGTGAGTTTGCAAAGAAGAAAGTAAACCATGAAACGAAACGAATGACAATGTAAATGAGCGCGTAGGAGGTAGGCACACAACCGCAGAGAGGTTTTTGGCGAGGCGGACGATAGACAACCCGGAAGATCAGGGCAACGTTCATACCGTCTCCGGTCCCCACTGCCACAGTTGCAGCGTAATGAGGGGACGGCTCCGGGTGTCGCGCGCTCCGTCGTGTTCTAGAACGTCGGGATGCGTGAGAATAGATCTCTGCAGTGCGCAACGACGTAGGAAGCACACGCTTCTGAAGATCTCCACGCGCACCAAGATCTCACCGTTTGTCTTCACGCGATCTGGTACCGGCACCTTCAGAGGAGAGCTGTTGTACCACATCCACCATTGGTTGTTGACGTCATTCCGGAATCAAGTCCACCACGGGTGCTCCCGAGCTGCTCCCGAACTTGCACCGGACAACGACACATGTTCACAGCTAGGCAGCTTCGTGTCTTCAGCTCTCCACCGCTTTCGAACAATGACGCCTCTCCCCTTACATACATGTGATTGCAAAGCACTTTTGAGAAACTTGATGATGCGGAAACAAATCAAGAGAGCCCGAAGGAATCAAATACAATTCGACTACAATCAGTGGGCACCGAGGACCTGCGATCCACTGCAGCCCTTCTGATCAACAACAGAGCGCATTGGTCCATGTTCTTGGCCGCCGTTCGCTCGAAGACGGGGCAAACCCACGATCTACGCTACATGTTCTGCATTGCGTCGACAGGGTGTTAGTTGGGCGAAGAATGCGCGTCGGGCCACACGACACGACACTCGCTCAGGGCTCTGCTTCGGTTCCTGTGTCACAGATGCACCCACGCACGCAACTATAGCTTGAGGCGGGAGGTCTCCTCTGTTTCCGCGGCGGAAAGGACGCCGCTGTAGCTCTACGGTCTCACGTACCGTTAGACGCGCTTTTTGCTGGACTAGGAAGCAGCGGAGGGGTTCCGCCCCAGTCCCAGATTCCCCCGCACCCCCGCTCTTGACGGAAGGCAAAGACGTTTGTGAACAAGACTCGAGTAGCTATTGGGGTGCATGTGTCTTGTGCTCGAGACAGGAACACCGTAAGTATATACTTACCTGTCTTGCTCGCCCTGCGGTGCTGGCAGCTGGTAGAGCCTTTTTCGCGGCTTTGCTTCATATCTCTTCCCTTCTGTCTTCCTTCGCGACGCCTTCAGTCAACGTCACAATCCTCACATCCACCATGACCGAGAATGAGGCTCCTCAAACACTGCTCTCCCTCTTTCTCTCTCCCACTGTCTGGCCGGTTCTCGTCATAGCTCTCGCCTACACCGTGGTCAGACTTCTGGATAACACCGACGTCCCGTACATCAAAAACCTTCCTTCCATTCCCGGCTTTCCCGTGATCGGCAACCTCACCCAACTTGGGGAAAACCATGCCCGGGTGGCTAAGAGCTGGGTCGCCAAATACGGCCCCGTATTCCAAGTGCGCCTAGGAAACCGTCGAGTGGTGTTTGGGAACAGCTTCCAAGCCATTCGCGAACTCTGGATTACCCAGCAGTCGGCGCTAATCGACCGCCCGAAGCTGCATACCTTTCACACCGTCGTGAGCAGCAGCGAGGGCTTCACGATCGGCACGTCGCCCTGGGATGCCAGCTGCAAAGCGCGACGCAAAGCTGCTGCGACGGCGTTGAACCGTCCCGCTGTGGCGAGCTACATGCCGATCATTGACTACGAGTCGAACAAGAGCATCAAAGAAATGCTGCAGGATTCGAAATGGGGAGAAATCGACGTTGATCCTGTGGCGTACTTCACACGTTTCGCGCTGTCGACGAGCTTGATGCTCAATTATGGCATTCCAATCGAAGGCAATGTGAACGACGAGCTGCTGAAGGAAATCACGCGGGTTGAAAGGGAGATCAGCCATCTGAGGAGCACGAGCAACAACTGGGCAGATTATGTGCCGTTATTGCGACTGAAGCCAGGAGGCAACACCAAAGCATTGGAGTAAGTGTTGCTTCCTCCTGAGGGCTTCGCGAGTGAAGAGCTGCACAAGCTGTTTGCGTGGGTGGATATCGACATTTGCTAACATGGTGCATCGCACACAGGTTCAAGAAGAGGCGCGCCGACTACATGTACAAGCTCCTCTACATGCTCAAAGACCGCATGGCCAAGGGCACCGACAAGCCCTGCATTACTGGTAGCGTGCTTCGAGACCCGGAAGCAAAGCTGAGCGATGGTAATCTCCTGCACCCTTGCCGGTTTATGCGTCCACTTGCACCCCACTGACAATGGCCTTGTTCCAACCGATAGTTGAGGTCCTCTCCATCGGCCTTAGCATGGTGTCTGCGGGCCTCGACACCATCCCTGGCAATCTCATCATGTGCATTGCGTACCTCGGCTGCGGCGAACGAGGGCGTGAAATCCAGCGACGCGCGCTCGACGAAATCAACGAGGTGTACCCGGACAACGACAGCTGGGAAAGATGCCTGCACGAGGAGAAGTGCGGTTACGTGAGTGCGCTCGTCAAAGAGACCCTACGCTTCTGGACTGTGATCCCCATCTCCCTGCCGCGGGTGAGCGTCAAGGACGTCAAGTAAGTCGCACAGCACGCATTCTTGAGATGCCTTGGAACATGATTTGACATGCTTGACGTCCAGATGGGGCGACGCGACCATCCCAGCAGGCACAAGCTTCTACATGAACGCCTACGCCGCGCACTACGACGACACGCACTTCAAAGACCCCTACGAGTTCCGGCCCGAGCGTTACCTCCTCGACAACACGATCGACGACGGCGCCGCAACGCGCGGTACACCGCACTACTGTACGCTCGCCCTCTCTCGCTGCTATTATACTATAGAAGCCCTCTCGGAGGACAAAGCTAACGACCATAGCCTACGGCGCCGGCTCCCGCATGTGCATCGGCTCGCACCTCGCCAACCGCGAGCTCTACACCGCCTTCCTGCGCATGATCACGGCGTTCGAAATCCTCCCGCCGAAGCTCGAGTCCGACCAGCCGATTCTGGACGCCCTGCAGTGCAATGCGTCGCCCACGAGTCTAACGCTTGATCCTAAGCCATTTAAGGTCGGGTTGAAGGTCAGGGATCGGGCGGCGTTGGAGCGCTGGATTGCGGAGAGTGAGGGGAGGACGGAGGGGATATGAGGGAGTTGGGCGGCAAAAGGG
>JAWXCT010000135.1:119687-130113 GCA_034509035.1 Saxispiralis lemnorum
GGGCACGTACGAAGAGGAGCCAGTGTGGGAGGAGGCCGGGGTGTTGCGGGAGGTAGGAAGAGAAGGTTGAGAGGGCGCCGGCCATCATGGGCGGGGTGCAGGTATGGTATGGTGATTGGTGTGCGGGCGAGGTCAAGGGAGGGAGTGGTGTCGATTGGGCCCTTTAAGGGCGTGCGATGGATGTAGATTTGTGGTGCGTAAGGTCGAGTTCGAGAGGTCTCAGAACCAGACGAACAGAATGAGGTCGGGAGGCTGGTGCTTTCGCCTGGGGATTATTCTGTATGGAGCTACGCGACGCTAAACATTTATAGCCGACGCGAAACCCTCCGTCTTTACCTGTACTTTTGCACGAGTGAAAGCAAGCGGGAAGCAACACGCAAGACTTCCCACTAACATAATACTCGACGAGCCCAACGACCACCTTTAGAAAAGCAAAATCTGCACCACGTGCAGCAATTTCGCCAAAGCAGAAAAAGGTGTGAATCCCCAATTGCTAAGAGTACATCCATTCGCATTTGCGGCCCTTTAACTCTCTCCTCCTCCGCCAACCACACACACCCAGCCTCAGCCCACCATTCCCCTTCGCAGAATCATTTGACCCACAGACAAACGCGCTCCAAATCGCATTCGCTCGGCTAACTTCACCCCACATGTCGCGCGGTCTTAAGGGTGGAAACAGGGGGGAGGGGGTCATGCATGGGTTGAGATGATGTGTGTAGCTTTTCTGGAGGCCAAGGTCGCATGCATCGGCTGTTTGGCTTGCAGTCTGGGATTGCTTGAAGGATTGGTGTGAAGGGGGAGTTCGTGCGGAGTGTCGTGTGCGTTGAAGGTGCGAGGAGTCTACTGGTGGCCGGCCTTGCGCAGCGAGTTGCTGAGCCATTCCAGACCTTCATAGAGACCGTCACCCGAGGTAGCGCAGGTCGATTGGATGTACTGAGGGAAATTAACGCGTCAGCTGGTCGCTCTTCCTCGCGCGACAAAATGTGGATGGGCAAACTCACCCAAGCGCGTTGCCTCAAGCTGTGCAGACCGAGCTTGTCGGTGATCTCGGCGGCATTCATGGCGTTAGGCAGATCTTGCTTGTTGGCGAAGACGAGCAGGAGGGCGTCGCGCAGCTCGTCCTCGTTGAGCATGCGCTGCAGCTCCTCGCGGGCCTCAACTACACGGTCGCGGTCATTGCTGTCAACGACGAAGATGATGCCCTGCGTGTTCTGGAAGTAGTGCCGCCACAACGGGCGGATTTTGTCCTGCCCACCCACGTCCCACACCGTGAACTGAATGTTCTTGTACTCGACCGTCTCGACGTTGAAACCTGGTTGAGGGAGTGGCTCGTCAGCGAAAAACATGTCGACTGGGTGATGGGAGCGCGCAGAATGCGGTGCATACCGATCGTGGGGATCGTGGTCACGATTTCACCCAGCTTCAGCTTGTAGAGGATTGTGGTCTTTCCGGCCGCGTCCAATCCGACCATCAGGATACGCATCTCCTTCTTGCCCCAGAGGCGGTCGAACAGCTTGGAGAACGTGAGACCCATCTTGG
Source organism: Saxispiralis lemnorum (assembly GCA_034509035.1). Classification (NCBI taxonomy): domain Eukaryota; kingdom Fungi; phylum Ascomycota; class Dothideomycetes; order Mycosphaerellales; family Aeminiaceae; genus Saxispiralis; species Saxispiralis lemnorum. The sequence goes on from JAWXCT010000135.1 coordinate 121,227, forward strand.
CGGTTTGCTCGGAGGGTGCTCGGTAGTGGTTTGAGGGCACGAGAAGGGGTTATTGAAGGTTGGCACAAGGTCGAGTGTCCTTTCGCAGTGTCAGTAACTCGTTCTGCAGCATACTCGCAGCGATTTGCGCGCGCATGTGATGTGTGGGAAGTGCTGATGCCTCGGCCGGGAGGTGTAGTTGTCTTCTCCTCGCAAGGCCGCTGCTCCGTGGAATACCAGCTGGCTGTCCGAAAAGGACCACGTCGCCGGCGCGCGCGGGCACACGCCGTAAAGGGAATGCGATTGGATAATGGGAGCCGGTCAAGACTCACCTGCGACGACACGGTGGTTCCAATAGGGGCGTTGGCGCGGATGTCGGTCTGAAGGTGACAGGAGCAGAGAGAGAGGCGTTCTTGGTTCTGGATCGGTGAGGTGAAGCGCGAATGGTCCGTGCCCGCTTTTCTAGCGAAGCCACGCGCGTTATCGCACAACGCCAACTTGCAAGTTCAACCACGCCGGTTTCACTGAGTGAGGGCCACTATTGTTTGGTTCTAACGACAATGTCTACAGTCGAACGATGGAGAGAAAACGATCGTCAATTTATGCCTATTTTTGAATTGCTCAACCTGTAAAGGCTGTATAGGGTGAACAATAGAGTGGCTGCGAAAACGGACCGCCAAGACCGGGTCTTGAGCCTCGCCGTACAATTGCGAGGTACCAAACAAAGCGACCTTTCGAGTTTGATGGTTGAATCCGCGCTGAACATGTGCGCAAGCTGTCAAGCTGTAAATACAAAAATTTGATTATATACTGTAGTCTATGCAAAATGCAAACACCATTCTACCACCTCTCACCCCCGCAGCATGATTTAAGCGTCAAGCCCTGGCCCTCAGAAACGCCGCTGGCTACCGTGCTGAGTGGGATAGGACACCCGCAACAGCCTCAAGCTCTTCCAACACCGCTCGGCCAAGTACGCGACGTCCTCTCCATCCCCGACCTACCCCTGCACCTCGTCCCCTAGCGCCGCCTTCTCATCCGCCGTCAAATCACTCTTAGCCCTTTCAATCCGCACAAACCCCATGAACACCACCAACGCCGCGGCCCCCAACGCAAACTCGAACCAAAACGCATTCTGATAACTCTCCCGTGTTCCCTGCCACGCCGTCTCATTGACCACCACGTCCGCGAACCCCAGCATGACGGCAATGCTGAGCTGCAGCAGTACATTGGAGAGCGCGCCGGCGAGCCCCTGCTGGCGCGCCGGCAGCTGCGACGTGAAGAAGATGTTGGCGACGTTGAACTCGAGGTCGATGGCGAGGGTGGCGCAGATCATGGCCGGGAAGACGTAGGCCCAGTAAACGGAGAGGGATGGATTGACGGGCTGGAGGGCAAAAAGGAGCGCGGCGACGAGGATCGAGAGGGTCGTGATCAGGAGCAGGATGTTGCCATGGATGCGGTGCAGAATGAGGCCGCCAAGGGAGGCGAGGATGCAGCCGCCGAGGGCGAAAGGGACGTACCAGGCAACGAGCTGGATGGCGGAGACGCCGAGGATGTTCCGGATGCTGGGGGCTGGTCAGAAAGTGCGTCTCTGCAGGGGGAGACGATGGCGACTTACTAGAGGGTGGCGTAAAGCAGATAGATGCCGAGGGTACCGTATGCGAAGAGAAGACCAAGGATGAAGGGTCGTACGTATCTGAGAGGGCGGTTTAGTTAGCAAGCCAGCAGGAAACGATAGAGATAATGAAAGCTCACTTGATCTTGAGAATGTCAAAAGGCAGCAATGGCTGTTCAGCAACCCATCCTTCGACGTAGAAAGCGATGCCAAGAATGACAATTCCCAGCAGAAACGTCACCAGGATGTATGGCGTCTGCCAGCCGACGTGGCCGGCATCTGTGATTGCAAAGACGAACAAGATTGTGCCCGTAATGGTGGTTAAACTACCCCACCAGTCCATTTTGACCCCATTGTCCTTGTGTTCTTTGGAGTCGTTGGGTATGCAGACTTTGGAGCACCGTCAGTAAACCGACCAGAATTGATTTTCGTAGGCAGCGCTTACAGTAAGATATGACCGCCACAATGAAGGCAAGTATGGCTCCGATCCAGAAATACCAGCCCCAAGACGCGAACTCACCCGCCACTCCGGCAAAGAAGATGCCAATGAAGAAGCCTAGCGGCGCCATTGCTCCGTAGATGGAAAATACCAGATTCTTTCTCGGCCCTGGCCGGTACATGCTGCCCAGAAGAGTGAGACCACCGGGGAGGAAGGCGGCGGGCCCAAGTCCCTGTAACGCGCGGCACACGTCCAGCATGTATTCGTTCTGAGAGAAGCCTGCGATGAGTGACCAGGCGGTATACCACGCCCAGCCGCCCATGTAGACCGGAAAGCCACCGTAAATGTCCGCCAGTCGTCCAAAGGGCAGCAGGAACGCAGACAGTACGAGCGAAACGACGCTAGCCGGCCAGGTCACGCTCTGTTCCGGAACATTGAGCTCCTCCACGACGGTTGGAAGAAGCACGTTGAAGCCGCCAACAAAGTACTCGGTCAAGGTCTGCGACATGGTGATGCTGAAGACGAAGCCGAGTTCCTTCCAAATGGTGTCGAGTTTCTCGGGGCGTTGGCGGCCGAGTCGCTCGATGCGCTGGATTTCGGATTCGCCTTCGATGGAGTCGTCTGGTTGAGCGGCCTCCGCAGGCCCGACTGAACGTTCGGTCGACATGTTGATTGCAGTGCAAAGAACGCGAGGCAGAATCTTGGCTAGATAAGAGGGGTCGTCTTCCTGAGGACCTCTTCTCCAGCCCAAGCCGAGTGGCGAACAACAGCTAAAGTTGTCAATTAAAGCGAACAGAACATATATGCCAGGGCCAGACCTACACGCAATCCAACAAGTAGTCACAGCGCCATCCGCTGTCAGCTATGTGAGCGCAAGTGCCCTCCAAATGTAAGGTAAAGATACGGCAGTCGAGTACTCGAGTGCTTGGGAACCATGGAGTAGACAATTCGAAGCCAAAAGCCAACACCCAGAGAGGCGCAAGAAAGATTGATATACTTCACCAACGCCGGCTCGCATGACGGCCGCCCAGGCGAGCGGTCGGTGTAGTCAAGGTTCGCGCTGCATACTTGTTAATAATGAGGTTGATTCCATGACAGACGGAAACACGTGCAGGCCGGGTCGACGCCCGCTGCTTTGGAATCGCGTTGTCGTGAAGACAAAGAGACGGGCTTGGTCGACAACTGGTCGGGTCGTTTGTGACAACAGGCCGGGCCGCAAGACAAGTACCCGGGGAGGAACTGGTGATTCTCGAGTTTCGGCATGCTTATCGTGCTTGGACGGGCGGATGAAGGGTGTCAAGTGTCACAGGGCCGGAGTTCGGTGTTCGCCTTGATTTCTCGAGCCGGAATTGGGTCACGTGGCCGTCGTCCCAGCCAGCCGGGGATTATCCGGCGCTAGCGAATCTGCGATTGAAAAAGCCCGCCGGCCTCGTCCTCCTCTTTCGAATGCCATCAGTAGAGTATCTAATTCTTGATACATCGCGGCTTCTCCTCGTGAGACACGCTGGGCTCTTTGTCGTCCTCGAGATGCAATGCAAAGGCGCCCCGTTCCCGGCCCCGTAGAAGGACCTCCAGTCGTCCGTCTTTCCTAAACATTCGCGCCCTGGGCCTCGCGCTTCTGTGGGGTGGGGATGTGGGATGGACGATACATACTCACTCTTGTCCGAAGGCAGCATGAGAAGGATTGACACGGTCGCAAGGGTCGAGAAGCAAGTTGAGATCACTGTGAGAGGACAACGGCCGGGGCGCAGCCCAACATCGGCAAGAATTGCAGCTGGAGAACCACGTCTCCGAGAGAGAATCCAGGCGTTAGACGAGTAAAACGACATAGGAGAGTGTTTTCAGAGACAAGTTTGTATCCATGTATCAGCGTCCAGCGTACACAACTCTTCCGAAGCATTACTCCCCGCCCTTTCCATTTCTCTTTCTTCTCCACCGATCCAGCGCTTGCTCAAACTCCACGCCTTTGTTCTCGCACCTTTCACCCACCAGTTCCCAGGTCCTTGACCGTACGATCCCCTCTACCATCCTCTCGTTCCTCACCAAGCCAGCCAGCGCCTCCGTCCTCAAGTCCCGAGGGAAGTACCTCCCACTGTAAGGGTCCAGCCTCTCATCCACGAGCCGCTCCCGCGCCCGCGTGTCCTCCACCTGTCTCAGCACATGATCCGGATCCTCCGGATCCGGCGACGTCGCAACCCCGGCGCAGTAGTTCAGCACATCGCTGCGCATCTGCCAGCTGGGAAACAACACTCTCTCTTTAAACTCGTCGCAAGCGTGACCTTCGATCGGCCGGCGTCCTATAGGCCGCGGCTGGCGCTCGGTCGTGGATTTTGGATCGAAGGGTTTGGGTGCGGAGAGAGCATTGAGGTTCTGCGTGATGGTGTCGTCTATGGCAGAGCGCGAGACGCGGAGGAAGTCTGGGGGGCTTGGGTATGAGCGTGAGCGGGGATGGTTGGAAACGTGGGAGATGGGGGTGTGCTACCTCGGAGGGCGGTTTGATTGAAACACAATTGAGGGGTGAGTTTGGGCTGTTCGGGCGTTCGCGACATGACGGGACGGGGACGAGAGGGTGGGAAGGGCGGGTCGGAGGGAGGTGGGGACGGTGGGGATGCGTCGCGCTTCCAGAATGTGCCTGCCAGGGTTGCGGTACGCCGATCGACTCAAGTTGGTCCAGGTCGTTGGGTAATCGATTATGGAGCTGGAGAGTGTGAAGTTGAGACGAAGTCGCTTCGTGGCGAGTGCAGCTTGATCTCTTCCAGGTGTCTTAACGCCGGCTATGTCCGACGTCACGTCTGCCTTCGGAGCGCGTCACGACGCGCGCTGGAGACTTGGGCGAGGCATCAGCTCTGGCTCATCTTCCTCTACATCCGACGGCTGCTCCTTGTCCAAGGCATGACATGGCTTCTGCATTCTTCCAGCACGACTCTCCTTAGACCATACAATTCCTGCGTCGCTTGTCTCACCAAATCAAAGCTTCCTTCGCACCTCCGTTCAGCACATCGACTTTCCGAGCCGGGACGCAGATCCGAGGTACACATAGCTTCAACAACCGCAAACGTTCTCGCTATGGCACCGAAACAGGCCAGCTTAGGGTATGTCAAGTCACAGCAGACTCTAGGGTGCGGTCTTGTGCTCCAGCGTCGTCTATTTCTGAAGCTGACATTGCTGCAGCAAATTCTTTGGCAACCAGAATGGCTCCATGGCGACTCCCCAGCAATCGAAGCTGAAGTTCTCCTCCAAGTCTTCATCCAGACCGAAGAAGCAGAAGGAGCCCGAGGAGGAAGCTTCGTTAGGTGCAGCGGCGCCCGCCTCGAGCAACGGTGTGGACGTCGAGGCTGAGGATGGAGACGTCAAGATGGAGGGCACCACGCCAGTGAAAGAAGAAGAGTCTGCAGAAGATAAGCCTGTCAAGGCAGAGCCTGTCTCGGGCGCCCTGCCGAAGAAGCGTTCTGCTTCAGCCGAAGCGGAGATGCCTGATGCAGACGCCGAAGATGCAGATGAGCCGCCTACGAAGAAGCAGAGAAGTACGGCGAAGAAGGGTGTTGCCGTCAAAAAGAGCAACAGAGCTGCTCCCGAGCCCGAGGCGAGCGACGACGAAGATAAACCGGTACAAAGAAGACGAAAATCCGCAACTAAGTCACCACCCGCGGCGAAGAAGCCTGCCCAAGCATCTACTGCCAAAGAGGAGGACGATGACGAAGCTCGATCTAGCAAGAGAGGATCCGAAGAGCCTGAGGCTTCGGATGAAGAGGAGGAGGAAGAGAAACCGGAGACCGCTGCAAAAGCTCGTGAAAAGGTCCAGAGCACATTCAAGACTACCGGCAAGGACCCTTACCCTGACTGGAAAGCTGGCGAGCCGGTCCCATACGCCGCACTTTGTACGACTTTTTCCAAAATCGAGATGACGACCAAGCGTCTGGAGATTTTGGCTCACTGCTCGCTCTTTTTGCGTCAGGTTCTCCGCCTTACCCCCGAGGATCTCTTGCCGACCGTGCTACTCATGATTGGCAAACTTGCAGCAGACTACGCTGGCGTTGAGCTCGGCATTGGCGAATCGTTGATCATGAAGGCAATCGGCGAAACGACCGGCCGGAATCTCCAAATCATCAAAGACGATCAGAAGAAGATTGGCGACCTTGGCCTTGTGGCTGCGAAGAGTCGACAGAACCAGCCGACGATGTTCAAACCGAAGCAGCTTTCCGTTCGTCGCGTTCACGAAGGATTGATGAAGATTGCTACGATTGAAGGGTCAGGGTCTCAAGGACGCAAGATCGACGAGATCAAGAAGTTGCTTGCATCAGCTGATGTCCATCTGGCAAAGGGCCAATCTGTCGATATCACTAAGGACAAAGGCGGTGCCAGCGAGGCCAAGTTCATCATCCGCGCACTCGAGGGCAAGATGAGACTCGGTCTGGCCGACAAGAATCTTCAGGTTGCCCTCGCACATGCGATGACTGCGCACCAGGTCATGCAAGACGGCAAGTCTGGTCCCAGTGATGTTGAATTGAAGAAGGGCGAAGAGACTTTCAAGGCAGTCTACAACGAGCTGCCGGCATACGAAGTCATTGTTCCTGCTCTACTGAAAAATGGTATCTGGCAACTACGCGAGGCATGCAAGCTCCAGCCCGGGGTGCCACTCAAGCCTATGCTTGCGAAGCCGACCAAGTCAATTACGGAAGTGCTCGACCGTTTTGAAGGCAAAGACTTCACCTGCGAGTACAAGTACGATGGCGAGCGTGCACAGATTCACTTCGTTGCTCACGATGCTGACCAAGAGTTCGCCTCCACTGTCGCGCCCTCGGCCGGCAAGACCGAGCGCGGAGTCTCAAACATCTTTTCTCGCAACAGCGAGGATCTAAGCAAGAAGTATCCCGACATCCTGGCTAAGCTACCGACCTGGGTGAAGAAGGGGACCAAGAGCTTCGTCATGGACTGCGAGACCGTCGCCTGGGATGTAGAGAAGAAGCATGTCCTTCCCTTCCAACAACTGATGACCCGCAAGAAAAAGGACGTCAAGCTAGAAGACGTGAAGGTCAAGGTCTGCGTCTTCGCCTTCGATCTCCTTTACCTCAACGGCGAAGCACTTGTCAACAAGTCCTTCCGTGAGCGCCGCGAGCAAATGTACTCCGCCTTCGACGAGGTCGAGGGGGAGTTCACATTCGCCAAATACGGCGACACGCGCGAAATCGAGGAAATCCAAACCCTCCTCGAAGACTCCGTCAAGGCCTCCTGCGAAGGCCTCATGGTCAAGATGCTGGACGGCGTGGAATCGTACTACGAGCCCTCGCGCCGCTCGCAGAATTGGCTGAAAGTGAAGAAAGACTACCTCGCGGGCGCCGGCGACTCTCTCGACCTCGTCGTGCTCGGTGCCTACTACGGCAAGGGCAAGCGCACGTCTGTTTACGGCGCCTTCCTGCTCGCCTGTTATAACCCAACCTCGGAACAATACGAGTCCGTCTGCAACATCGGCACGGGCTTCTCCGAGGCCATTTTGTCAGAGTTCCACGATACTCTCTCCCCGCTCGTTATCGACCGACCCAAGCCCTTTTACACGCACTCCGACGTCAAGAACGACCAGCCCGACGTCTGGTTCGAGCCGCGGTACGTCTGGGAGGTCAAGTCGGCGGACCTGACGCTCAGTCCGCGGTATCGTGCCGCGATGGATGAGTTTGGGGGCGCGGGGGTGCATAAGGGTGTTAGTTTGCGGTTCCCCCGGTTTTTGAAAGTCAGGGATGATAAGAAGCCGGATCAGGCGACGAGCAGTCGGCAGGTGGCGGAGATGTATCGCGCGCAGGATGCGGGAGGGAAGGAGAAGAAGGCCGCGGCGGATGATGATTTCGAGTATTGATATCCTGGGTCGAGACATGCGCTTAGGCGGTATGGGAGGGGTACACTTTAATTTCGACGCGAGAAGAGCTGGCAGCGATCACGAGCCATGTCTGCGTGCAGATTTATGCCAAATATCTCACTGCTCCGCCCTCCCATTTCCCCTTCTCTCGCTGATCCACTTCCACCCCCTCCTTCCCCACCTCACAAACGCCCTCCACACCGCCATGGCCTCCACACTCCCGCTAAACACCCCAAATATCACGAGCGCGGCCCAGCTCCCCGCAAACGCGATAGCGAAGCTCACCCAGAACTGCCGCACACTGTACCCGCTCTCGTCGAAAGGGATGCTGAAGTACGTCGCCAGCAGCGAGAGGGGAAGGAAGAGGATCGTGACTTTGGTTAGGAGAAGGGTGAGGCGGGTCAGGCGGTGCATGGTTTGGGATTGAGTGAGGGTGGCGAGGTTGAAGTTCTGTTTTTGGGGGATGGGGGAGGGCGGACAGGTGTCAGCTCTGTGGTGGCGAGGGTGAGGGCAAGAGGCTTGAGGGGAATGAGGGGGGGTAAGGACTTACGAGTGTGATCAACGCGTCGTTCTGCGCCCGCAGCTCGGCCAGCTCGCTCAGCGCGTACAGCTCGATCGCGTCCGCCAGCCTCTCGAACCGCACCCGCGCCTTGCCGCTTAGCTCCACCCCCAGCTTGTCATCGGGCCCATCTCCCCCCTCGCGCGCACTCGCACCCGCTTCGTCTTCATCCTCCCCTCCGACCTTCCCACCCGGACCTTCGAGCACCCTCACCACCACCCTCCGCAACCCCTCGTAATGCCTCCTCAACACGCTCAACTCCTTCCCGATATTGTCCAGCCGCTCCACGTGCGTGAGCCGCGGACACTCGAGCATCTGCCCCCTGATGGAGCCGAATTCGCGGCTGTAGGGGTTCGAGCGCTGGGTCAGCGGCGTCGAGGTCAAGGGCGCGGGCTCGAAGAGGTAGTAGAAGAGGAGGCTGGGAGCGGCGGTGGGGTGGTTGTACGGGGA
>JAWXCT010000136.1:24111-35051 GCA_034509035.1 Saxispiralis lemnorum
GCCCCGGATCCACCCCCTCCTTCCTCAACCCCACCTTATTCTGCTTGTGATTATGAATATGGCTACTCCTCTCCACAATCCGCAGGAACACGGGCACGGCGTAGCGCGGCAGGCGCGCGGCGGCGTAGGCGCGGAAGGCGGCGAAGTCGAATTGGGCGTAAGGGGTGGAGAGGTGCAGGGCGGCGCAGCCGGCGCGGCCTTCGTGGTGCGGGACGGCGACGCCGTAGACGTTGGCTTCGCTTACGCCCGGGTAGCGGCCCAGGGTTTCGGCGACTTCGGCGGTGGAAACGTTTTCGGATTTCCAGCGGAAGGTGTCGCCTTGGGGGAGGTGGAGGGTTAGTTCGGGTTGCATGGGAGGAGGTGTGGTTGGTAGCGGGTGCGGGGGGGCGCTTACCGAGGCGGTCTAGGAAGTACCAGTGTCCGTCTGGGCTGCGGCGGAGCGCGTCGCCACTGCGGTAGAAGAGATCGCCTTCCTTGAAGACGTCGGTGGCGAAGCGCTTGTTGGTCGCCTCCTCATTGCGCCAGTAGCCGGGGAATGCTTCCTTGTTAGGCACAGCGACGAGGATCTCACCTCCTTCCTCGTACGGTGTGCGCTGCGCAAACCCCGTCTTGGGGTCGCGCCAGATGTCGCCCGTCTCGAAGTCGATGCGCACAGGGATGTAGACGTTTCGGAGCCTTCTGCGCCAGAGCAGGCCGTGGTGGCCGACGCAGCCTTGGAGGTAGGGGCCCTTGTCGTGAACCACGAGGCTGAACATGCCCTCGCTCGAGTTGAAGAATTCGGCAATCTCGGCGATGCCGAAGCGCTCTTGGAATTTGGCCCATACGTCCGGGCGGAGGCCGTTGCCGTAGGCCATTTGGAGCTTGTGTGCGCGCTCGAGTGGATGTGGTGGAGCAGCGAGGAGATAGCGGGCGGTCTCGCCCACGTAGATAAAGCTAGTTGAGCCGGAGTCGTAAACATCGTTCCAGAACCGGGAGACGTAGAAGCGTGGTGTGATGGCGACACCGACGCCACCGAGCAGTGCAGCAGAGCTGGTGATGAGGCCGGTGCCATGATAGAGTGGCATCGGATAGTACCAGCAGTCCTTCCCACGCCTCAAGCCAAAGGCCGGCTCCAAGTGTGCTCCTAGCAGGTGGGTTCTGGCCACTGTGAAAGGGCAGCCTTTTGGAAGGCCAGTCGTGCCACTGTATCTAGTCAGCGGTATTCCTCGAGCGTTCTGTTTGGAAGACCCACCTAGTGTAAATCAAAGCGAGAGGAAAATTGCCTTTCATGCCTTTCCGCAGTTTGTCGTCAGGCACTTGCGGTGGCCGTACCGCGACCTGCTGTTTCAATCCACCATCCAAAGTGACGATCTTGCATCCAGCATTCTCGATCTCTCCTCGGTTGGCCTCGATCCGCTGCTGGCAGCCCTCGTCCGGATCGATAATCATGAGTTTGCTCTCGCACACCTTCAGACAATGCATCATCGCTTGGCCTTCGAGATTGTAGTTTATGAGAGCGGGGCCAGCGCCGATACACAGAGTGGCGAACACGAGCATCATGAACTCGGCGCTGTTGTGCAAGTACATCGCTACAAGGTCTCCGGGCTGGATGCCCTCCTCCAGCATCCACTGTGCGTACCGCGTGATCTGATCGTGCAATTCTTGAAAAGTCCATGTGCTTTCGCGAGTCCATATCGCGCGGTCGTTTGGCTGTCGCTGGCATGTCTCGGCCAGAAGGTACCATGGGGAAACATGGTCCGCGTCGACTGTAGCAAGCGAGTCAGGTGTGCCCAGGTTAATAAAGGCTTAGCTGGTCTCACCTCTTCTCTGATATTCCTTGTCTGCCCGGCAAACTTTGAGGATTGAGTTGAGATCTCTGCGAAGCTGATACTTCCCGTCCAGATATGTTGCAGCAGCAAGACCACTGGCAGCGGCGGCGGCACTAACTTTAAAGAGGTCAATTGCGATTTGGTGCATTGAACTGATTTAATAGTCTCACTCAAGGCCATTGTGTTTCGGTTGCCGCGCGGGGTGGGTAAATACTCGAAGGTCTTGGAGTAGAAGATGCTCTTGCTAGTTGTACAATGGAGCAAGCATATCAAAGCCAACCAGGTTTGAAGACAGTGACAATACCGTACACCTTAATGCGCCCAATGCCAGCAGTAATGCTCGCAATCGATTCGCAGTGGATATTTTAGAGGTTGCACTGTGGGAGTTGACAAGAGAGCTGCGAGATGGCCTACCATAGACCGCTTGTATGCCTCGGCTGCTAACCCCGCCTTGCATGTTGATCGTGCTTTGGGAGGGCATCGACAAGCATTTTTGATATGCAGCCATCACCGCTGCACACACACGGATACCAGAGCACGCGCAATCGGTATGATGTGCTATATCCCTTCTCGCTGCCTCTTGTCGGACCAGAAGTTGCTTCTCGTGATTATCGCACTGCTCCTTCTCGAAGAGGACTAACATTGAGCACACAAGACGACATGTGGACTCGCGCGAGACCTTGCAAGTCTCCGCTGAAATCGGTCTTCTAGCCCGCAGTGCTCTTGTACTGACGACTGGCCTATCTCCTCAAGGCTCAACCGTCTTGCTCCGGATCCTCTTCACCATACATCTCCTCCGCCTTCTCCTCCTGAGTCATGCCTTTCCTCCCCCCAGCCTCTGTGCTCTTCTCTTCCTCCATTTTCTGGGTCAGGAAGGCATTGACATCGCTTTGGGTCTGCGCAATGCTTAACCGCAGAGCATTCAGGTATGCTGTCTTCTGCTGGACGCTTTGCGTCTTCGGATCGTCTTGCAGTTTGGGAAGGTCGTTCAACCATGTTTGCGTGGACGTCGGAAACGTGTAGGTCGTCGTGAGGGAAGTCGTTGCCATTGTCAAGGGCGATACTGCACTGCGAGCAAGAGAGTGTGTCCAGATCACGTTTGCTTAGTTGCACCCACGAATTCTAGATGATGAACCTCCTACTAATTTGGGAATGTCAAGCCAAATACTGCCAAGACTTCCGCAAGAGACGGGATTATGCACCTCCTATTTGTGAGGATGCAAGAACTCACACTCAATACAGATAGACACAACAGGTACAGTGTATGACTTGCCTTTTCTTGCTGTACTTGAGATTGCAATGACCTTCTACTTGTCCTTGACTTTTGGAGCATTTGCAAGAGATTGCCAATCAAGAATGCCAGAGTCCGATCAAGCTTGACCCCAGGAGAGGCCTTTGTCCCAGGAGTGACTCACAACTACTGTCTCTACGGTATGAATGGTGAGACTGTTGAGACACCTCGGAAGCCACACAACAAAGAGATTGCTACAAGTGTTCTCGCCCTCCACACAAACAAACAGATGGCCTGCAAGGCACATCAATTTGTAGAAGCTCCTAGGTTCACGAGCGAGCAATGGGTGCCCGAGCACTAGCTGGGGTCCAATCGACGGACTGCATGCGGCTTCCGAGTCCAGGGGCTTCTGGATGTCAAATCAGGACGAGTGTGCGCTTGATGGTGTACAGGGTATAGCACGTGGCCCTTCAAGACGCTAGGTCATCTCGAGGTATTTGAAGGTACCTATCCCTGTTTCTCGTGACTGGCAACGCTATCCTGGCATCTGAACCGCTCAGTTGTGTCATTTATCAGCCTAAGGGTCCGTTTCTTGGATTGACGATTTGCAGCTTTGAGGCCTGACCCTGCGACTCGATGTGTCGTTGCTCGCAGCAGGTCGCACCAAGGCACTCGCAGCTGCAAACCTAAATCTCAATGCCACCAGCCAGATGTCTCCCGTCTTTGAATGCTGCCCAATGTTGACCTCTTGGCTTCGACCATCAACGGCCAGAACTTGCGTCGACAAAACGGGACAACGCGGTCTTACCAAGCCGCGGAGAGGAACACTCGATCGGCGTTTCAATGGTACCGTTTTCGACCACGACGGGATGCCGGTCTTTACTGGTCGTACATCGTGAATAGAAGTCCACCACGACTTCAGAGGAAACTTGTCTTATCTAGTATGGCAGCCCGGCTCAACAATCTTGTCCATCAGTGATCTAGAGACCCACGGTCGAAAACTGTTTGCCAGGGCGCCCGGCACACAAAGCATCTCTATCCTTGACGAAGCTTTTCACTCACGCCTCATCGGACTCCTGGCCCCACTCCTTTTTGCACTGATTGACACGCTTTAGCCTGCTCGCATGAGGTCTGGTACTTATTACCACAATAGCCAATCAATTGTTTTCCAGACAATTACCCGTCGACTTGAAGGGATATCTCTTCCACACATGCGGCGGTCTTGCACCCCATAAGCGCCAGTAAGTCAGCGATGGAGCGCCCCGACTTGACATTTGGGGCATCATGCCTGTCAATCATTGGAAGCAGTGCCCAAGAACAGTCCAACCTCATGGGTTCGTCCCTAGGATTTCTCGTCAATGCCTTGCGTTTTATCAAGAGCGTTCCTTGTCTTGCTTGACTTATGTTGGATTCCTTCCTGGATGTTTCAGCGGTATCAAGAGCAAGTATGTCGCTGGCCGACCTTGGCGAAGGCGAGTACGAGGGTCCTTTCGAAAGCTCCTCGTTCATCAAAGAAGTTTGGTAAGTCTCTATTATCGCAGACGCGTCGTGTGCTGGTACACCAAGATTAACGACATCGATCGTGATGCAGGGGTCTTTTCACGTCTGGATGCGCCATCATATTGCTTCGTTTTGCAGTACGGCTTCGGACTGTTGGTTGGCGGCATCTCAAGGGCGACGACGCTATGATGGGAGTAGTGCTACTAGCCTACGTTGCCTATACTGTCTCCGTCACGTACAGCTACCGATTCGGCACGAACCTCGACTGGAGTGAGCAGAAGATGTCACACATGAACGCAGACCAAAGAGCCAATATCGAGACAGGGTCACAACTGCAGCTTTTCTCATGGTGGGTCTGCAGGATGAAGCCCGGATGCAGGATCGCACTGATGCTGAGGATATTTCAGGTACACATACTCCATCTTGATCTGGGGCCTCAAAGGTGCCACACTTTTCCTCATGAAGAGACTCACTCTTGGGCTCGATCAAGAGCGGCAGACTACGTGGCTTGCCATTGCCTGCGCCGTCACCTGGATCGCGTGTGTGGTCACTTATTTTGCAGGATGCACGCCAATCGAGCGTAACTGGCAATTGATCCCCAAGCCTGGCGCACACTGCACGACCAAGCGGCAGAACCTCTATGTCACAACGACCCTCACAGTCGCAACAGATGCTGCCATTCTTCTCATCCCTATACCTTTGCTCTGGCGACTACGAGCATCCAGAGCCAAGAAGGCCATTCTGGCAATAATGCTAGGTCCCGGTGTGTTCATGATAATTGCGGCAATCATCCGGCTTGTCTTTACCTTGCAGCACGCGGACACCCTCACAGCGAACATATGGGGTGGGTTTGAGAGGTTTCGCCGACGTTGCTGAAAAACGTCCCCGTTGACGAGGGCACAGGCATCCGTCAAATGATCGCAGGCATCCTAGCGTGCAACATACCCTACCTCCGACCACGTAAGTCGCGGAGCAGATTCCGAACCCTGCCTGTCCAAAGTCGGCTTACACACCGACCACCGTTGGTAGTCATACACAGGTCGTTTTGGCGTCCGGGGCCTTTCGTCAACGACAGCCCTTTCCTGCGCACCAGCTCTTCTTTCCCGCCCTCCCCTCCCTCCCTTCGGAGCGGACCATACTACGCCAGCGCCGCAAACTCGACTCCAGTGTATGAGCTTGGACACACACGGCCTGCGAAGCCACCTAGCGCGCGTACAACCTACCCCGCAGCTTCAGCGCTCGGTTTGGAGGAAGATGCGAATGGCATCGAGCTGGACAGGGGCCTGATTGAAGGCAGCAGGGATATTGAGAATCAAGTTCGCCCCATTATGCCACTCCAACGGGTGGCAAGGCCATCCGGCTCAGGCAGGGAGTTCGAAGAGGGCAGGGGGGAAAATGGCATAAGGGTGCAGACGTCGTATGATGTGCGGCCGGAGACTCCTACTCGAGACGAGCTGGACAAGCTGCAAAGGCTGGAAGGAAGAAGGAATAATCGCATTAGTGTCACGACTGGAGCGCGGAGCTCCAACGAGCGATGGTTACCTTGAACATGAGGGATAAATTGGGTATGGCAATTAGGCATTTTCAGGAGGTTGCGTCGGTTCTACAGCACTACGCGCCACGGTATGGCTCTGAACAGAAGGTCTTTCGGAGTGGTCTTTCAAGATAATCTTAGGGCGTTTGACGGGAGCTTTGTGGCACTGTCTCTTGAGCAGGGCGCACCGACAACAGCTCAGTGCACGACAAAGCCTTCGTGGGTGAAAAGTGATCAGCATTACGGTTGAGACGAATTGTATGTGTAGAGATGCGCACGGACCAGTGTCACTGAAACAAGCGTCAAGGGAAAATCTAAATGGAGCGCAATGTTTAAGACGCACCCGCGCCCGCAAACCACGTTTCTTCGCGGGCACTACATGCTACATGTCTTTGTCAGGCTGCAATAGTGTCCCAAGATGGAATCTTTAAGCATCGTTCCCACTTGCCGGCAGCCCATCCGTCCCCCTGCCCAGATCCTCCCCGAACCGTTCCCCCTTGACAAAGACCGGCTGACAGTCCTGCAAACAAAAGATCATCCGCGCCCACTCAGTCTCACTCGGATTCCGCCACGCATGCATCGTCGCCCGCTGCACCATCACATCTCCCCGCCCCATAACCTGCGTCTCGCCGGAATCCAACACGCTCTCAATACGCCCCTCCAGCACAATGCCGTAGTCGATGCTCTGCGTCCGGTGCATCATACATGTGTAATTCGGAGCGAAGTCGACGTAGCGGAGCACGGTGCCGCCGCCGCTGACGAGGCCCATGTTGCCCGCGGACATTTTGGCGTCGTGTTTTTGGACGTCGGCGTCGTCGTTGACGTCGGCGGGGAAGCTGGTGGTGTAGGCGACTGACATGCCGAGTTGGCCGTTGTCGTGAGTGTTCCAGTTGACGGGGCGTGTGGAGTGTATGATTGCTTTGCCGGTTCCATTGTCGTGGCCGGTCAGATAGGCCGTCGGGCCAGGGAGGTCGCGGGAAAGTTGATTGGGGGTGGGCTTGCGAGCGGACATTGTAGTCAGAGCTTAGACTGGAGTGTATCTGGTGTTGTTTTACAGATCTTGAACACCGGGTGGCAATGCAGCCGTTATGATGTCCTCACAGCCTGGGCGCCCCCGCACTTAAAGGGTCCGTTCCACAGTTCGGACTCCGGGCGTTGGGAAACGCAGGAACAGCCGCGCAAGTTTACAGCTGCATGTGCTGCTGCCCAAGTGTGAAATGGGCATCGGATGTCGACTCATCATGGTCGGTTGGGCAGCAAAGAGCATTGGCGTACGGGGAAACGCTTGCAATCCTGCGGGCTCTACTGCTTCAGAACGGAGAGGGTAGACTTCGCGGGCGTTGAAGCTGGTGAAGATACACCTCCACTCGTATTTTACAGGGCAACACTCGTGTTGACTTTGAATCGGGAAGCAACTTTGATACCGAGCCTATGATCCTGGAATGGGTGAGAGATGCCCGTGCTTGTCATATTTCGCTTCTGAGCTTTTCGTTAGCGCTCTGGCCCCAAAAATTGTCGAGACTGTATTTTGGCAGGAACGTACTGAAAAACGTGTAATTGAGCGTGATGGTGTCAATACCCTTCATTGTAGGGTCTCTTAGGAACTCCGGGTCAATGTAGAAGAACACCGGCATATCGACCGTCTCACCCTTGTTCAGCCTCTGCTCCTCAAAGCAGAAGCACTGGATCTTGCTGAAATAAGGCGCAACCTGGGCCGGCGTCACGCTGTACGTCGCGACTCCGATGATGTCCTCGTCCTTGCTCTTGTTCGTCGCTGTGTAGAAAGCCAGCGCAGTCTCTCCCGGCAAGACGCGCACTTCTCGTTGCTGCGGTGTGAACTTCCATGGCAAGATGTCCGATGTGCTGCCAGCGAATGTAATGCGCAATCGTCGTGAGCTCGTGACTGGAGTCAACTTAGCGGCCATGTCTTCCTCTGAGTCGGGGTCATCGTGCCCGGCCGATCTGATGGGTTGACCGCCCCATCCGGTCTGTTGGCAAATAGTCTTGTAGAGCGGTACACTACCGTACGACAAGGCCACTGTCCCAATGATGACAGAGAGGGTATATAGACTAAAGAGCATGTTAGCCATGTCCCCTGCCTTAACGTATTATGTTGTCCAATGCAAGCTCTTGCAATATGCGATCAACGTACACGGTATTGGTGTTTCTAGTGTCCGATGATTGTCGCGCCTGTTGCATTGTCGGTATCGCCGCCTGTTTGGTATTCGGAGTTGTCTGGATTCCTCGAATCTGTCGCGGCCGCCAGAACTCAGACCAGTCTGTTCGGCTGCATGACCGGCATGTCCAATTGGGAGCTTTTGCGGCGAGCTCTAGTAAGCTCCGATATCTAGGCGGCGACATTGTGCTGGAAAAGTGAGGTGGTGAACGAGAGCGGAACTTCAAAACTCCAGCATGCTCGCATGATGGGTGCTCGCCCCAGCTTCTTAAATGCTTATGTAAGCCGACAGCTGCAATTCATCTTTGCTGCTGCAAGGTCGCTCTTGTCTTTTTGTCGAAGCACTTCTCACTGCCTTAGGAATCCCCGCAAGGAATGCCTGCTTTCACTTATTGCAACAACTGGAGTGCTCACGGGTCTCAATCGATGTTGTAGATTAACTCGCTGATGCTGAGCCAAAGGGTACGACCGCTAGTATCGCCCCTATACCAACCAATCATCAAGCTCCACGCGCTAGAGATCACCAATTCCGAGACCTCCTTCAACTTCGACTCTTTTGAAGGGTTTCGGGTCGTTCGGAGCGAATTCCAACAGCACTACACTCGAACCACCATGGCAATCCTCTGCGGGGTCTGCAACGCAGCAGACTCTAAATACAAGTGCCCCGTGTGCGAGCTAAGATACTGCTCCATTGCCTGCTACAAACCTCACAAGGCCACGCATGAGAATGAAAAGCCAGAAGATGCTACGAAATCTCCAGCCAAAGCTGACCGCCCCGGAACCAAGCAGAGAGCACCCAGGTTGGATTTCACTGGCTTCGAAAACGACAAGGATTTCCAATACCTCCTACGGCGCTACCCGGCACTGAAGATCCAATTGGCAGCAGTCTATGGCCTTACCTTAGAGCCTGGCCCCGACGAGGAACGATCTTGGAACAGACAGCCTCTCCCCGGATATTCACCCCCACAGTTATCGTTCCGTGGGAGAAACCGTGGCAGAGGCAGCAGAGGCAGCCGAGGTGGCCGAGGCGGGCGTGGGGGATCAGAAGCGCCTCCAGACCGCCAACGCGGCCCTTGGACACGGGAAAAGGGTGACAAGGAGGCCTTGGCGGTTCTCAAGAAAATGAGAGCATCCGAAGGACAGGATGCGGATCAAGCGGAAGGTCTCCGGGAATTCGTGGCGCTGTGCCGATTGAAGTTCGGGGATGCGAAAGAGCATTTAGACGCCGCAGTGGGCTGAGCAACACACTCGGCATCGTGGAATCCAAGTGCAAGATTTTTCATGGAGCCTCTTCGCAAAGCCTGGATTTCTGAAAGAAGACCCGGACCGACCACAAACCTTTCAACTCACTTCTCGAATGCTGACTCATCCGAATCTTACCCCACATCCACGTGCCGGCGTCTCGACTCGAACATTTTCTATGCGATCAGATGCAAACCCATCTCCGATCACTTTCACTCAACCACCATAGCACGAATCGCCGCGACCATGGCCGACGAAAACATTTACGACGAGATCGAAATCGAAGTGCGTCCCGCTCACCCCCCCACCCTTCCCCCACCATTCCGCCACTAACCTCCCACCAGGACATGACCTACGACCTTGCCACCCACCTCTACCACTACCCCTGCCCCTGCGGCGACCGCTTCGAAATCGCGCTCGAGGACCTGCAAGACGGCGAGGAGATCGCCGTGTGCCCGAGCTGCAGTCTGCAGATTCGGGTTGTGTTTGAGGTGGACGATTTGCCGAAGGTTGAGGGGGCGGGGCCGGGGCAGGTAGGGGAGGCTGTGGCGGTGTGAAGAGAGGCAGAATTTTAGGGGTCGGATTAGGACAAGAGCGTTAAGATGTGATCGAGGCTGAGATGGGGTTGGGCCACGCTTCGCGGAGATGCAAAGAGGCGAAGAACACAAGACGTCGATGGCATGTCGCAACGTGAAAGTTGGATATGGAAGATCACGAGTCGACGCGATGCGTACGCTATGAGTGACACCGAGTCTCCTCGAGCATTTTGCATAGAGCCTTCGTGCGTGGAATGTCGAAGGACAGCAAGAGCCGAGCCGAGGAGACAGAAGGGAAAAAGTGAAGATGATGGAGGGGCAAAAGCAGCAGCAAAGCAAAGAAACCCCAGCTTTCGGTTCCAAGTGTACGGCTTACAAGCCTCACGCTGTACCCTCTTCCCGGTCCCTGCCATCCCATGTTGTCCGTCTCGTCAACGCCCCGAAAAGCATCTCCAGCTCACCCTCTCTCGTCTATCCCCCGCCGCCACAACCCTCCACCGGAGCTCTCGGGCACCGCTCTTCCCTCGCGTGGCCCTCACTCCACCCCTGCCCCTCTCAAATGGATCCCACACTCCTTGGCCAACAAATCCGTCAACGAGCTCCCATCCCTGAGATAAATCCAATCCCCCTCCCCGCACCCCTCCTTCTCCTGCATCCCGTCCCCCTCCAACACCCAGTCGTAGCGCTTGGGCCCCGACAGCGGCGACGAGATCCACAGCTGCCGGTTCGGCGGTTGCTTGTTGAGCACGTAGGTGCCGTTGGGCGGGAGCGTAAGCGTGAGGACGCCGGCCTGCGAGAGCCAAAAAAAAAAAAATCAGCACGCCAGTACACCAACCAGCACACACTCGCACATCAACCCCGAACCCCGCTCAAACCATTCCCTCAATCGCCCGGGCTCGACTGTGGGGGGAGG
>JAWXCT010000136.1:44840-78189 GCA_034509035.1 Saxispiralis lemnorum
AGCAGGGGCCGTGAGGGGCTGGGATTCGGGTTGGTAGGGGCTGTGGCCGTGGGTGTGATTGGGGTGTGGTAAGGGGGACATGGTAGATGAGGTGGGTGATGGAATCGGACGGTGGTGTAAGACTGCGGTGGGGGGGCGGATATCTGGATTTTACGAGGGATGGTAATGGCATTCGCTTCTTTTCGGGTGTGCTATGAGAGCTGTTTATAGAGGGGATGTGGTGTAACTTACCGTCAAGTGGCCGTTCGGATTAGATTCAAGATCACAGGACTATTAATAATTAGAGACCGCATAGCTTCAGTGCCAATTTCACGGAAATCGATTTCGAACATTAGTGTGCGTCGGCATTCATCTCATTTTCTGGTGAGCTACCTAGGACACACGCTGCATGTTGCAGAAGACGCAAAGCCCGCTGTGAATCTCGTGGCTCCTCGCAAGAGCACCAGCAGCCATGCTGTAACGCCCCAAGCACACCCGCTTACTTCCTGACAGCACGCTGGTAGAAGGCGAGCTCCTCGCCCTCCAGAATGTACCCGTCGCAGCGGCCACTCTGGCCGGGACGGCTGGCAATCACAGCCAGCAGACGCGAGGCCTCGAACTGCTTCTCCAGCGCGGACTCAACCTTTCCGCTGGCCGACATGCGCTCCTTCTGCTTCTCCTCAACCGACTTGCTCCTCTTCTGCTCCTCTTCAGTCTGCCCCTGCTTCTGCTGCCGCCTGCGGCCAATCGGCTGGCCGTAGTGCGCCTCGTACCACTGGCGGAAGGGGGCGGCGTCGACCTGGACCACGGCGGACTTGGTCAGGGTGTTGGTCCGGACGAGCTCGTTGTTGGAGGGGTGGAAGGCGACGCCGATGACGCGGACCTTGCGCGAGACGCCCTCGGAGCCCCAGCTAAAGTTGCCGCTGTCGAGGCGCAGGCCGCGGAATTTGCGGTTGCCACCGCGCGTGCGGACGAGGTGGATGCGCTTCGTGCCGATGCGCGTGTTGGCCGGCTGGCGGCCCTTCTCGAAGGCTCTGCACTTCTGTATCAGCAAGCTGATGGCGAAGGGCAGATGCGATCGGGTTATGCATACCTCTTCTTGCGGTAGTATGCGCGCTTGGCACCAGAGGCGCTGCGCTTGTGACGCGAGTCACGAGAGATACTGCGGCGGTGTCAGCGGGTTCCCTGGGGGAGGTAAGGAGTTGCTCGAGGGCGATGGTGGACTGTACCCCATGTTTGCGATTGGTGAAGGTTACTGTTTGAGACGTAGATTAGCCTGACTGTTCGTTGCGGAATGGTGCTAATTATGAAGATTGCTCCAGATAGTCCTTTGGGTCTTGCGGAGAAGTTGGAGGACATACCAATTAAATGTGGCTTCACCGGCGCAAAGTGGTTGTCCTGGGGGGTTAGTTGGCGGAAGTCGACGTGTGCGAAGGGGTCGAAGTCGAGAAGTGCGCTTGGCAGGAAAATTGGAAGGTCCTGGCGTGGGACTGCCCGTGTGCCGACGCCAAGATTATTTCTGGCCTCAGGCACCCTAAGCTTACGTAGTACTCGAGTACCTCACCTTCCCCCACGACCATCCCTTGCATTGTTTGCTGCATGCCAGAGTACTCGCGGCCCGTATTAGCGTAGTGGATGCAAGAGGTCGCATTGCGATCTAGTAGGCAATAATGGCGATAGGCAACAGCAGTCATGATCTTTTGCCACACATGCTCATCGCAAGCGATATCACAAAGCTGGAGCATCCCTTCAAGGTCGTAAACGGCAATTCCTTCTTTTCTTCCTCAGACTTGGGAAAGCATGAAGAAAGTCAACCCATCCAATGGCTCTACACAAGACCAGGCGTTGCGTGAGGGTTCTGTCCTCAGCTTCACCGCTGACAGCAAGGGCATGAGCGAGCTCCTTGCCGCGCACTACAAACGCTGGGTTCCATTCGCAGAAAAGGGTCTGGAAGAATTCGCTTCTACAGTTCGCCGGGCCTACAAAGATGTCAAAGAACCCGAAGAAAAAGCCCAAGAGATTCTGACCAATGCCGTAATAGCGGTACAGGAGACGCTGCTGTCATGAAAAGCAGTGCGCTTCGCTTCCAACAGCTGGTCACCGAAGAACGAGATTGGTACCAACGTGGCGATCTTTTCTCTTAGAAGACGAGGTCCTCGAGCGATTGCTCGAGCAAAACCAGAGAGTCATGGACAGGCAGCGCCCTCCCGCAGTACCTCCGCAAGCAACTCCTCAAGGCGGTGCACTTGGACGGCTCTGGGGAGGCGGGCGACCATTGTTCTCCGATAAAGTCTTCCTTCTCGTTCGGCCCCTCTTCGATGTCGATGTTGACGCCTTTGAGGTCTTCCATCTGCTTATCTTTCTCGCCGCGCCCGTGTTCCGTCCCACATGGCGACGCACCAACCACAATCACAAACAATGGATGAACCTCCGTCGCTCGAATGCAAAGGGGAAGAAACTCGGTTGCAGTTGCAAGAAGCTAAAGCGCAAGTGCCACTGCAAGCCGCGGCCCTCCCCCTTCAAGCTACTCCGCATTCGCATCGCCATGGTCACAGACTGGTACTCGGACCGCCGGGACGGACACAGCAAGGCTCCCACGCCGCATCAACGGCGTGACTCCGAATGGGCCTCCCTAGACCCCGTCGCGCCTCCCTTCTGGAACTTGGCAGCGGCGATGCGCGAGATGCAGGCCGCGTCCAAAAAGCCCTGCGGCTACCTCGTGGGCCGCCACCGCTGCTGGCACGAGCACAATCACACCATACTCCGCACCCTGCAGACCAAAGCCTGGGGCGAGGTGCGCGCGAGCTCAATGCTGATGATCGGTACGCTACTGCCAGAGGAAATGGCGGAACGCGTCTTCGCGCACACCTTGGAGGCCGAGGGCGTCCCGGAAACCCCCTTCGAATTGCCAAGCGAGCCGGGGCCACCGGAGCACCATCCCGCTTCGATGAGCGATCGGAGCCACCGCCGTTGCATGCAGGAGTTGAAAACGTATAAGCGCAAGGCCATCTCATCCCTGGACAACACCCTGGAGCAGCTGTGGGCGTCTCGCGAGCCCCGGGGACGTTAATGCATTGTCGCTTGAGCACACGGGCCGGTCACGCTCCGTGATGGAGGGGGATCAGGCAGTTCGCAATGGTTGGCATCTGGCGAGTTGTGGCGAGCTGTCTGTCGTTTGCTTTTGAGATGTGCGAGTTTCAACTTTCGCCACGGGTATCGCGTGACGATGCGCTTGGTCGAGAGGTGGAGAAGCGGGCTATGGCTCATCGAGTCAGACGTCGAATTGTTCGTTTCGAGTCTTCCGTCGTTGCAGTCGTGTGAGCTTTTTCAATGCGTCCAAATTCCAGTGTATCAACAACCCCCCTTCGTGCATCCACAATAGATGCATCCGCAATAGGCACTTTCGAAGCATCTTTCAGTCCAGAGAGCAGTCTTAAGGGAGTCATCACGAGAATCGTACGGGTCTTCCACAATGTCTTCTTCGAATCCCTTCTCGGCGCCTCGAATCTCGCGCCGCCCATCACCACCTCATTACCCAGCTATAGGCACCTAACCGCAAACAGCCCGTCTTTCCTCCTCAACAACATTAAACGAAATCACAGACTCGACCCAGAGGAACGCCTCCTGCAGAACGCAGAATGAGGCGAGTGAAGATTCTCGCCCATGTTTGAAGACCTTTGTGCCGTTTCGTTCTGTACGTTTGGATGGATGCTTTCGTCGCTCTCTACATGAGGTACCCGTCCATCAAAAGCCTTCTGTCATGTCTCATGGGTCGATTCGTACACGTTTTCTGTCTCCTAGCCAAGCTTCTGATGTGATGGCCATATACCCTCCGCCGGCCTCGGGGCTGGGTGGTGCCATCGAGATGTCATCGTCCAGCCCATCGAGGGCTTTCGCGAAGACCGGGACTTCGTGTATCCAATTGCGCTGGTCCTGCCACCCACCAATCACCTAAGGCGTCGGAAGTCTCATCCTAGATCTTCACTGCGAGCCCGCCGTGGATCGGCACGCGTAGGCCGACTTCCTCGGCATACCGTCGCCGGCCACTTCTAGCTCACCGCCCTGAAACGACCCATCATCAACACATACAACCCTCTTTTCAACCTGCCGGCCCCTCCCTCCCTTCATGCTCGACCCCACACAAGCCGGGGAAAGCGCAAAACGTCTCCGGCGCGACATGCACCTGCCAGTACCTCTCAATCTCCTTGCTCATCTCCTCTTTCCTCTTCTCATCCCTTTCATCCTGCCCCCAAACCGGGTGCGTGACATCCTCGGCCAACACTCCCCTTCTATTCCCGTCTTCCAAGAATTGAAGGAACTCGTCCGCGACCTTGACGTACTGCATCACGCCCTCGCGCACAGGGATGGTAGCGCCCGTCGTCCAGGAGAGGAGTAAAGGTTCGATGAGCGGGGCGTCCGTAACGGAGGGGTGCGTCGTCCCCACACTCGTCAGAAACCAGGCGAAATGCGGTTTCCTTCCCGCCGGGGGGTGAAGGACGTTTGTGACGAGGTCGCGGACAACGTCGAAGTGCGGGCGGCCGTGGAAGATGGTGTGTTTCTGGGACCAGGACTGGGAGTGCAAGACTACTATCGGGACGGCGATGTCGTCGTTGAGGGGGCCGGATTGCTTGCCCGGGTCGAGAATGAGGCCGCCTTTGAAGGGGAGGCGGGGAGAGGGCGCGCCCTTGAGGGCTTGCAGCGCGAGCGTCGCGCCGTAGCTGTGCCCCGCGATTATCGCTCGCTCGAGGTTGAGGCGGTTTTGCCATTCGGCGAGGTCGGCGCCTTCGCGGCGCGGGTTCAGTTTGTAGATGTCGCTGCCAGTGCCGTTGTTGAGGGCGCGGAGGACGGAGACGGTTTCTTCGACTTCGGCTTGGCGCATCGCGAGCTGCATTTTTTTGAAGTCGGGGATGCTGGGTTCCGGGTCCAGTTGCGAGGCGCTGATATGGAACACGTCTTCGCTTTCGCCGTCGGGGTTCATGATGGCGCTGCCGGGGCCGCTGCCGTCGCGGTGTCTTTTAGAACGTGTCAGCTCCGATTCGTACAACTCGCGATGGAAAAGTGCCATGTGCCACTCTTCGCTACACCAGCCCCTTCCCGATCCCTTCAAATCAAAAGGAAAACCTCCAACTTACTCAATCGCGGCCACCACATACCCTCGACTCGCCATCTCCCCACACCACTGCGTATAGCTTGTCCGCCCACTCGCCATCCCATGCGAAAACACCACGACCGGAAACTCGGGCAATCCATACCGATAATCCAGCGGCTGTTGCGCCCCCGCATCCCGATACGACTTGATCGTCCCATGCAGCGGCACATCGACGTCGGCCGGAATCGTCGTGCTCCCCGCAAGCCCCCACAGGCCAAACGCAATCAGGTTGTTGGTGAGCCAGTTGTCCACGCGCCCGAACCGTGCGTAGCCCTCGGCGTGCTGCGCGATGTCGGGGATCCAGGGGTGCTTGGGGTTGGAGGCAGGCCAGTCGGGGACGGCGGGGTAGTAGAGCGAGAAGAGGACCGTCTCGAGCTCGAAGGCGGCTTTGCGCGAGTCTTTGAAGACGATGTCAGTGAGGCGGCGCGGGGCGTCGGAGGCGCGGGCCTCGAGGTCGATGGTGCCGACCGGGTAGGGGCCCGAGTAGTCCGGGAGGCGGCTGGAGAGGAGCGGCATGGAGTGGGCGGTGCGGTGGGCGGCGTAGAGGAGCCAAAAGGTCGCAAGGAGGAGGATGAGGAGGTGGCGGCGCTTCATCAGGTTGAGGGGGAGGGCAGGGCAAGGCGCGCGCTGGGGCATCCCGCAGCGCCGGGCGCGGAGGGCGCGGGCGCGAGTCTGCATCACGGCTTATGCGGTCATCGGGTTGTAAGGCTGGCAAAGTGCGAGTTTGGTAAGGCGAAGGAGGCTGGGGCGGTTGTTTTTTTCGTCTCGAGGGGCGCCGGCCTTATAATGTGCCAGAGACTGCTACTGCTGTTACGCGGGCGCCGCGGAAGGGCTGCGAGGGTATGTGGTAAGGTGGGAGGAGAGGTTAGGATGATATGCTGCCGATTGCTGCTGAAGGTGGACGTCACTGGGATGCAAGGTGGAAGAAGTGCATGCTGGCAGAAGGGTCGAAGACCTCCACCGACCGCGTAGGAAAAGCAAGATATGTCCATCTGCCCGAGTCGCGCCCGCCTGCCTTGTTTTGCGGTGTTTGTCATGCCTCGAACGCGGATGGCCTTGTTCCCTCCAGTAGCTCCTAGCGCCACGCCTGCCACCACATTCGCTGGGGCCGTGGGAAAGGCGGGGAAAGGGCCGCGGCGGCGCATACGGGGCCCAGGGTCACGTGCGTCAGCCGGTGGCAGTGAATTAGAGGCACGTCCGAGGACGGACTATTTGATCTGTAATGAATTGTTCCACAAGCACCTGTTCTCATCCTTCTCTCGTCTACCGCTACGTAACCAAAGCAATTGCGCTCATTGCGTCCCGCGTATCCAACACATCCCCCTACTACACCAAACTCCAGACGAGCATATTCACAAGGATGTGCCTTGGCGATCACAAACCAGCGGCATAGGAAAGTCCGTACCCGACCGTAACAATCACAGCATAAGCCATGATGCTGCTGGGAATCCCTCTAGTAAGAAAATGGCGCACTTGCAGATAGCGCTGCCCAGTCTGCGGGTCCTCGGTCATAATGGCGGCTGGGGACAGACAGAACTGGTCAGCAGAGTGTTAATGTAGAGCACAGGAAGAGGAAACTCACTCATGTTCGGGAAGCCGCTCGTCGGCAGCCCCATCGCCGCGCTTGCCATCAATACCGATGTCATGACCATCAAATTCGGGTGCGGGTCCGTCATGCCCTCGCCTACCTGCGCCACCAGCGGCAGAATAATCAACGCCGCGACCGTATGGGAGATGAACGTCGCGACTACCGCAATCAGCGCCGCGAACACGCACGTCACGCCGTACAAGCTCATACCATCGACCTCGGCCGTGATGCCAGAGGCGATGGTGTGCAGCAGCCCCGACGACGAGACGGCCTTCCCGAGCGCGAGCCCGCCCGCGGCAAGGATGATGATGGTCCAGAGGAAGTTGTTGAAGTCTTCTTTGGTGAGGATGCCCGTCCCGAAGAAGAGGACGAGCGGGATGATGGCGATGACGCCCATGTCGCCGAAGATACCCTCGAGCTGGTGCGAGGCGCACCATAATACGATGGTTACGAGTGTGACGCCCGAGATGAAGTACTGTACGCCGGTGAACTTGTCTTTCATGGCGCGAATGGGGACGATGCTGGTGGTACGGCCGGGGCGGAAGGTGATGAGGAGGAGGAGCCAGATAAGGATGAGGCTAATGAGGCAAACGGGGAGGGCAATGAAGAACCAGATGCCCCAGCCAGGCGCGGGAGTCATGTTCTCAAGGGCGATGAGGTTCTGAGGAGAGGCGATGGGGGAGGCTGCACCGCCCATGTTTGATGCAAGGGCGATGCCGAGGAGTAGCGCCTTCGACATAGGGCTGTCAGAAGGCAGATTGCGGAGTATTGGCTAGGAGATTTTGTCAGCCGTGTGAATGATCTGCGCGAAAGTCGATCAAACTCACCTGAATGATACTGAAGCAGAGCACAGGTGCAGCTACGTTCGAGATCCACATGCTGGCGAACATGGCAACGCCCATGCTGGTCAAGAGGACCGTCCTAGGTCTTGTTCCGGCTTTGCTGAGCACGAAGGTCGCCATCATCTTGGCAATATTGTACTTCGATAACGCAGCGGCGATGGTGAAGCCACCGAGTAGCAGCATGATGACAGGCGTCCACATAGCTGCGAATACGTAGGATGCAGCGGCGTGAGCAGAAAGTCGATTGTAGGGTGGCTCGTCCTGCCGGACGACTCGGAGCAGGACGACGAGAAGAGGGACCAGCAGGGATGTAACGAACAGAGGGATTGCCTAGATAGTGTGTCAGCGTAATTGAAACGAGCAAGACTGTCGATGCTGCATACCTCTGTGGCCCACAGCAGCGACACGAAGATCACCAGCGCTAGGCAATTTTGCTGCTCCGGCTTCTTCACGATCGGCACCGTCAATAAGACGGCAAAGACAGCAATATCCACCACGAGCACCCAGAACGTGCTAGACAGGAGGAACCTTGGACACCGCGTTCTGCCTAGAGGCGTCTCAACCTCCTTCGTGCTGCCATCGTCCGCGTCGCCCTGCAAACGCGCCTTTTTCGGATCCGTATCCTGGCCGAGCATCGTGTTACGAATACCCAAGTTCGCGGCTTGCGCTTTCCGCTCGATGCCAATCATCTCTCGCCACACAGTGTTGCGCTCCCACACAACGTGCTCGCGCAGGTGCAGTCGAAGCTCGCGCCGCGCCAGATCGACGTCGCCTTTGGTTACGATTGCAGCGTACGCGTTTTCCACTCTCTGAAGGTTTTCGTTCACATGGCTCATGGTGCTTTGCTGGAATGGGTATGCAGGCTTGACGTATTTGGCCAGGTACGAGGACTTGAGGTCGCGATCTATGGTCTTGTCGTACTTCTTCAAGACTTTGCCAAATCCGGTCTCGTTGAGTTGGATGAAGGAGCGGAGCTCGCAGAGGCTGGTGTAGAGGTTCACAATTCGCTTCTTCAACGTGATGCCTTCATCGTAGAGTGCCTGGAGCGCATCATCACCAAAGTCGTTGAACGCAATACTAGCCCTTCGTTTTGCAAGTTCCTGGGAGGACCTGTTCTCGTCGGGATGATCCATGCTGTCGCCTGTTGCAAAACCTTTTCCCTTTGTGCCCGGCCGGCGATCTGACGTCTGAGACTCGGGACGACCGCTGCGTTCGTCATCGTCCTCGCCCTCGCTGTCTTCCTCCCCCGGTATCGTCACTCCCCTGCTGTCTATGGGCGATGACGTCCGTCTGTTCTTGTGCGGCATTTGGAAACTGCGAAAGATGCTCTGCTGCCTCGCGCGCGCCCACACGCCCTGCCGTTTTAGCCCCCCGCCCTCACCATCCGTCTCGCCCATCGCGTGCTCATTCTCAAACTCCTCGACATCCTTCAGCAGCCCGTCCACCTCCCCCTGGATCTCCAGCTCTTTCAACCGGTAGAAGGTGCAAATCTTTTCGAGCTCATCGTCCAGCTTCCGCGTGAAAATCTGGTCCGGATCGTCGAGGTCGGTGCCGTTAGGCAGCAGCGGGGAGGCCTCGAGGTCCTGGCTCGCGGTCGGCTCGAGAGGGGCGCCAGACTTGCCGGTCTTGCTGTTGATCTGCTTCTCGAGCTGGTAGATGAGTTTCTTAAGACTCGAGTAGGAGATGTAGTTCGAGGACCAGTCGGGGACCGCGTTGAACTGGATGCTGTGGGAGAACTTCATGGCGTCGCGGGTGCGCGGGGTTTGAAGCAGGCGATGGAGTTTCTCACGCCGACGAGACTCGAATCTAGCGAAGGTGGCGGCTGGCGCAGCGGAGGTGGACGGGCCTGCGAGGGCAGGCGAGGGGAGTTGGGTGAGCTCGATTTCCGGGGCTATGGGATCGCTGCTAGGAATACCGCTCCATCCTTTAGGCTGCCGGCGATCCAGGGTTGCGGAGGGTCATAGGTTGAGGAGGAGGACGGGAGTCGAGTCACGCACGCCGAGGTTCTGGATGGAGCATGCATCTGAGGTGGTGTATGCGGAAGACCGCCCCAAGTCGTCGTCTCATGTGCCGGGGTGCAGGCGGCTTGCTGCGGGCCAATTGGTTCGGCCCGCGTGCCCCCGGCGCTTGGTAAGGCTGACTTGAAGAGGCTCGAGCTGCCAGGCTGGGACAATTGAAGATCACTCCGGTGCTGAACGTTCCAACAATGTTGCGGGAACGTTGACGGAATTGAGGGACAATCATGAGAGCGGACCTGTTTGCAGAAACGCAGACCATCGGCCATTGCTTTCGCGGCGCCACTCAGACAGGTAGGAAAGCTTCCGCTCCGATCTCGCAGTGGAGGGAAGTCCATAGCCAGTCATCACAATTATCACAATCGCCAGTGGTAGGAGGCATCTCATCTTTTTTATTTCATCATCTGCAATCTCAAGCTTGGAAGACTCGTGAGCGTTGTTCCAGAAGAGCGGCCTGTAGCACGAGCACTCCCGCGCACAGAATCTTGTGAACCACCGCTTGCACTATAGCGAGCAACCTGGTACAACTTCGTCAAGGTGCACTGAATCGACAGCATGGAGGAATTTTCGCCCAAAAAGTACAACGTCAACCCTTCTGACCTGAAGGCCTTCGCAACCCGTCTGCTTGCCGCCAACGGTGTTTCACCAGCAAATGCCGCGACCACGGCGCAATGCCTCGTGGCCGCCGATCTGCGAGGCGTCGACACACATGGTACCAACCGACTACCATCGTACATCAAGCGCATCCGCCAAGGCGTACTCGACACACCTGCCGAGCCAACACTACACGAAGTCACGCCCGTCGTCGCACAGGTCGACGCGCACAATGGCTTCGGCTTCCCAGCGGCGCACATGGGCATGGCGCACGCCATCAAAGCCGCGCAGACCTATGGCATCGGTATGGCGAGCGTGAAGCATAGCAACCACTTCGGCATGTCGGCGTGGCTGGTGCAGCAAGCCGTCGACGCTGGCATGATGTCCCTTGTCTTTACCAACTCCTCGCCGGCTCTGCCCGTCTGGGGCGGGAAGGACAAGATGATGGGTGTCAGCCCCATCGCATGCGGAGCGCCAGCCGGCGAGGAGAAGGCCTTTATTCTGGATATGGCGCCTTCAGTCGCTGCGCGGGGAAAGATTTACAAAGCCCTGCGGCGCGGTGAGCAGATACCCGATGACTGGGCTCTGGACAGCGATGGCAACCGCACAACGGATCCCGCGGCCGCGCTCGAGGGGACGATGCTGCCCATGGGAGGGCCGAAGGGCTCAGCCCTCAGTATCATGATGGACGTTTTCTCTGGCGTTTTTAGCGGCTCCGCCTTCGCGGGTGGCGTAACCAACCCTTACGACGCTTCGCGCCCAGCAAACGTAGGCCACTTCCTCGTCGCGATCAAGCCGGACCTCTTCATATCGCTCGCCGATTTCAAAGAGCGCATGGATATCCTTTACCGACGCTGCGTCGGGAGCGAGAAGATGGCCGGCGTGGACCGGATATACTTTCCCGGCGAGCTGGAGCAAATGACGCAAGATGCCAGAACGACGGACGGGATTCCGTTCGTCGATGCGGAGGTGCGGGCACTGAACGAGGAGGCGGAGAAAGTCGGGGTGCGCGGGTTGGACCTGGGGTCGGAGTCTTCGGGTCCATGAACGAAGGTGGGCCAGGGGGACCTCCCGGTGGAGTGCGCGCGGCCGCAGATTTATAATGGAATGCAGGGTTCTCGATTAGCTGGAGCTGTGCAAGTGGAGGCTGCCGGTTGCTGTCGCGCTCAATTTACTGCTCTGGTCCTTGTCGTCTCCGCACCCTGAACGTCCGAGGTTGAGGTGCTCTTACCCACGTGAACTTGCACAACCTTTCTGCATATGGAAGGCGTAAGCGCAGCCATCGGTCAGCCTCCGACTCGCTCTCGGACGCACAGACGTCTCCGCGCGCGCGCTTCTCAAAACGGGTTGCCGCAATGAAGTTTTACGTTCTAGCGGACTTTGAAGGGGCGGAAAAGCAGCATTCTGTGCACCTCACGTCGGTCGAAGATAGCGGCAAAGTGTTCGTCCGGCGGAGTTGGCATCTGTAGCGACGCTGGCATCACGTTATGGGGCTCCTCTACCCGTTATGACTCGCCACGACTGCGGTACAGACGATTCAAGGGCGCCGATCGTTTGTGCAGGATGTGTGGTGCAGGTCGTGTCCAGCCGCACGAGCAGTGTTAATGGAGTAGCCCATCGTCGAACCTTTGCGGATCTGTGAACCCAAGCTGAAGTTGAGTTGTCACTTGCAGGGCTGACAGGAAAGTGTACCAAGCATTCTTGTGACGCCCACGAGGCGCCCCCAAGGCCATCGCAAAGCCTGGCTCGGCGGAGGCTTGCGACACGCTAGTAGCCGGGCGAAAGCTTGGTGGCGTTACGTATATGCGATACACGGCCGGACGCTGTGTGTTTTCTTGCTGGACACTTTATGCACGCGAGTCGATCACACGAATGCAGAATCTCCACTCCGCTAGACGCAGGCTGTCTGGCATGATTTCTAGCTGGCGCTGATGTTACGGCAACCGTATCATGTTCGACCAAGACTGGAGCGACTGGGTGTAGCTCAGCCAAAAGAAGTAAGGTAAAGGCAGCTGGTCGCCCTGACCAAGATACGCATGGCAGCCCTAGCACGTTTGGGGTTTCACAGAGCAGGGCAAGCGTCGGGGGCGGGTCCCGGCCACAAAATCTGGAGGGCAAATGACAAGCCATCGCATGGATACCCCGTGGTCAGAATTTTGTCTTGTCTGGGGGCTCGCGCAATGCGGGTGGGTGAACTGTGGAGTCCGAGCGGGGAAGACGAGCGCAAGGTCATCGCTATCGCTCCACCAGACGTCGAGGACGCCGTCGGTCTACATTGTGCCGCAAGCGCATGCCGTCGCGATAGGGCCGGGTTGGCCGTCGGGACGAGCAGTGTCGGTGGAGGCGCTGAGGGGATAAGTACGTCTCGTCTCCCGCTTTACAGTCGTTTGTTCTTCGTGTCGGCCTGTTTTATTCCCTGTCCGTACCCAAGTCCTTTTCCACAGTCCACTGTTAGCGTCTGTCGGGTGCAAGAGTGCAGCGTCGAAGACTTCCTCGAATCCCAGCAAACTCGCTCAAGAGCTTACAGTCACAATCATGGGATTCCTATTCAAGAACCGGGATCCCAGCGTTCCCAGCGAGGTCACCAACTGGCGGCTGTGGTACGCCACCTTCGTCTTCGGCCTTATGGGCGCTGCCCGCGGTGTTGACGAGGGCCTCATCGGCACCTCTGCCGAGCACGACAGCTTCCGGAGAGTGTTCCATCTCGACAAGGGCAGCGAGGCTGATCAGGCCGATCGTCTCGGAAACCTGACCTCCATGGTGCAAATGGGGTCCATTCTCGGGGCCATCATTGCTTTTTATCTGACGGACAAGATTGGACGTCTCTGGGCCACTCGACAGCTTTGCCTCGTCTGGTGCGTTGGCATAGCCATTTACATCGCCGCTGGGCCGGCTGAGAGCCTGGGGATGGCGTATGCAGGTCGCTTTATTGCTGGCGTTGGTATCGGCCAGACCACTGTTGTTGGGCCCACCTACCTCGCAGAAGTTGCCCCTTCGTTTTCTCGGGGTCTTTGCGTAACTTGTTTCTCAGGTGCCGTTTACCTTGGTGTAAGTTGAATCTGTCCTTGTGGCATGCATCGGCCGCAGCTGACCATCTAAGATTATGCTCGCATACTTCGCCCAATACGGCTCGTCGATTCACATCAGCGGCGACAGCAACCTCTCGTGGCAAGTGCCAACCTTCCTCCACCTGTATTTCGCGGCCATCATCTTCATCACCTCCTTCTTCGCCATCGAGTCGCCCCGCTGGCTCATCAAGGTGGGAAAGCACGAGAGGGCCAACGCCAACCTGTCCAAGATTCGAGGTCTCTCTGCCGAGCACTGGTACGTGCAATCAGAAGTAGTCGACATCAACAACCAGCTTGAGCGGGAACGCGAGGCGACGCTGGGAACCTCCTGGTTTGGCCCGATTAAGGAGCTCGTCATGCTGCCGTCGAACCGCTACCGACTGTCGCTGTCGGTGTTCTCGCAGCTGCTCAGTCAATGGTCTGGCGCAAACAGCATCACCATCTACGCCACCGAGTACTTTGCCATGGTCGGTCTGAGCGGCGAGTCGGAGTCGTTGTTCGCGACGGCGATTTTCGGCATTGTCAAGCTCGTCTCTTCGCTTCTCTGCGCGTTCTTCCTGATCGACTTCATCGGCCGCAAGCGGTCGCTGATGACAGGTATCAGCCTTCAGCTCATTGCTATGCTGTACATGGCCATCTTCCTGGTCATGGACACAAGTGTGGCTGAGGGCAACGACTCCCCTCAGTCGTCCGCTGAAAAACACGCCGCGACAGGAGCAATCGTCTTTATTTACGTCAGCGGTTTCGGATGGGCGTTGGGCTGGAACTCGATTCAGGTATATGAATCTTTCAAAAGCGAATGTGACATGAGCTTACAATCATCAAGTACCTGATCAATTCGGAGATCTACCCGTTGCGCCTGCGCGCCATCGGAAGCTCCTTCGCCATGACCTTCCACTGTAAGCACGAACTTCGATACGACTGCACATGACACTCTGGCTAACCCTCTTCCACAGTCGTCAACCAATACGCAAATACCAAAGCCGTACCCAGCATGTTCCTGGCCATGACCCACGGCGGCACTATGTTCTTTTTTGTCACCGTTACGCTGATCGGTCTCGCCTGGGTCTGGTTCTTCTTACCCGAGCTAGCTAACAAGAGCCTCGAGTCCGTAGACGCCGTCTTCGACTTGCCTTGGTACCTTATTGGAAGGAAGGGCAAAGAGCTTACAAGGGACCAGGGGGGGATGGTCGAGGGTTTTGGAGACGAGAAGGAGAAGGA
This sequence comes from Saxispiralis lemnorum, assembly GCA_034509035.1. Taxonomy (NCBI): domain Eukaryota; kingdom Fungi; phylum Ascomycota; class Dothideomycetes; order Mycosphaerellales; family Aeminiaceae; genus Saxispiralis; species Saxispiralis lemnorum. The sequence continues at coordinate 59,297 of JAWXCT010000136.1, forward strand.
CGGGATGATGGAGAATGTGGAGGAGCTGCCGCGCGGGGACAGGAAAGCTTGATTTTTTGTTGGGCGCGGATGATCATGAATGTTACGGAATCTTTCGAGACTAAAGATATCTCCCTGAATGATATTTCAAGGCAAGGTAAGGTCGCAACAAACTTGGCGTGTGCTTGGCAAACACATCCACCTTGTGCTCATGGGTTGTTCGGACTCCTGGTTTCGACAAGTCTTTGTTCCATTGCCGTGATGACCGCATCATTGTTGCGACCTTGATCGCCGTGCTTACATTGTATGCAGACGACTGCGAGGTAAGAGCCCAGCAAAGAACAAGGCAAGCTGAGCATACGCTTCTTGCAGGGAGACACAAGCTTTCACTCTCGATTTGATCGGATCGCACGCGTGCTGAGGAGGACTGCTGCGTGACCAACAAGTATATGTTTCACTAATGACGACGTTGCGACGCCAAAAGCCGTGTATCATCATGCTGCGGTGCTGCTCCGGCGAATTCATGAAGGCAGAGCTGGTCTGATCAAAACTACTGGCGCAGTCCGCACATGATCTTCGCATCAACTGCGGCAGTAAATATAATCCTAAGCCTCCATTGGCATCTTCTCCAATCGATATCGGCTTAGTCACATCGCCCCTCGCCCCCGCCGAGGTTCGATAAGATCGGCCAACTCCGACATGTGCTCCTCACGCGAAACCACCTCCTCCAGCGATAACATCGCCATGTGATAACACATACCTGCGGGGATCGTGGGTAGGTACGGCACTTGGCTGACTGACGGGCCTCCTTTCTGATTCCTCATTTCGCTCTCGTCTCGTCCTCTTGCTTGTCACCACGTCCTGCTCGCGGAATCTTGCCAGCAAACAACATTCTCTTTGTCCGCCCTGACAACATCTCCATGTCCTTAGCCTAGCACGGCACTCTCCTCGAGGCTATCTTCGCCTTTTCTATTGCTAGATCACTGCGATTCTAAAGATGGCGCCCGGTCGAGTCTCTCCTCAGCCCGCTGTCGACGTCAGCTCCCAAGCCGCCCTCGCCTCCATCACCTCTACCTATACCGACACCCTCCACTTCTACCTCAACGGCACGAAAGTCACTCTCGACACCGCCGACCCCGAGATCACCCTCCTCGAATATCTTCGCGGGATCGGCTTGACAGGCACGAAGCTCGGCTGTGCTGAAGGAGGATGCGGTGCCTGCACAGTTGTCGTCTCACAGCATAACCCTACAACGAACAGGATCCACCACGCCTCAGTCAACGCGTGCATTGCGCCTCTCGTGAGCGTAGACGGAAAACACGTTATTACAATTGAGGGCATCGGCGACGTGAGCAAGCCGCACCCGGCTCAAGAGAGGATCGCGAAGGGCGGCGGGTCGCAATGCGGGTTCTGCTCGCCGGGGATTGTTATGAGCCTGTATGCGCTGTTGAGAAACTCGCCTGAAGATGAAGATGGCCCCGACGAGCACGAAGTGGAAGAGGCGTTTGACGGGAACCTATGCCGGTGTACAGGATACAGGCCGATTCTGGATGCTGCGCAGACATTCAGCAAGGGTGCAGGTGGCTGTGGCAAAGCGAAGCAGAATGGTGGTGGTGGATGCTGTATGGAGAACGGAGATGGGGGAGGCGGAGGGTGCTGCAAGATGAACGGCACAGACGATATCAAGAAGCGCTTCACGCCTCCTAACATGATAGAGTACAACCCGCAGACCGAGCTCATCTTCCCTCCTGCCTTGAAACGCCATACCTACGCCCCTCTTGCTTTCGGTAACAGGCGAAAGAGATGGTACCGTCCCGTTACACTACAGCAACTTCTCGAGATCAAAAAGGCGTACCCCTCTGGCAAACTCATTGGCGGTTCTACCGAAACTCAGATCGAAGTCAAATTCAAGGCGATGCAATACACTGTCTCCGTCTACATGGGCGACATCGCGGAGCTCCGGCAGTACAAGTTTGCAGACGACCACTTGGAGATCGGGGGAAACATCACGCTGACTGACTTGGAGCAATTGTCACAAGACGCTGTCAAGCACTATGGTGAGAAGAAGGGACAGCCATTCGCAGCCATCTACAAACAGATCAAGTACTTCGCGGGCAGACAGATCCGCAACGTGGGCACACCGGCAGGCAATTTGGCGACCGCGTCGCCCATCTCGGATCTGAACCCTGTTTTTGTCGCGACGAATGCGGTGCTGGTCGCCAAGTCTCTCGACAAGACGACGGAGATTCGGATGAGTGAGTTTTTCAAGGCGTACCGCGTGACGGCTTTGCCGCCCGATGCGGTGATTGCGAGTATTCGAATTCCGGTGTTTGAGGAGAAAGGGGAATATCTGAGGGCGTACAAGCAGGCCAAGAGGAAGGATGATGACATCGCCATTGTCAATGCGGCGCTGAGGGTGAAGCTGGATGATCTCGAGGTTGTGGAAAACTGCAGTCTGGTATATGGTGGCATGGCACCGGTCACCGTGGCGGCGAAAGAGGCAAGCGAATATCTGGTTGGCAAGAAGTTGACGGAGGCGGAGACGCTGGAAGGTGTTATGAGCGCTCTCGGTCGGGACTTTGATCTGAGATTCGGAGTTCCTGGCGGCATGGCGACGTATCGAAAGTCGTTAGCGCTTGGGTTTTTCTACAAGTTCTACCATGAGATTTTGCGGGAGCTCAGCACGGAGTCAGGTGCAAATGTCGATGCAGACTGCATTTCCGAGATTGACAGAGAGATCTCGAGGGGCGTGAAAGACCACAAGGCCGCTGAAGCTTACGAGAAGAAGATCATCGGCAAGGAGACGCCGCACGTCGCCGCGCTCAAGCAGTGCACGGGAGAGGCACAGTACACCGACGATATTCCGGTGCATCGCAACGAGTTATTTGGCTGTCTCGTGCTGAGCACAAAGCCACACGCGAAACTCATTTCCGTGGACGCCTCTCCGGCCCTGGACCTCCCTGGAGTTGCAGACTACGTGGATCACCGCGACCTTCCCAACGCAAAAGCCAATTGGTGGGGCGCACCAAACTGCGATGAGGTTTTCTTTGCCGTAGATGAGGTTTTCACTGCAGGCCAGCCCATCGGCATGGTACTCGCGAACAGCGCGAAGCAAGCTGAAGCGGGCGCAAAGGCAGTCAATATCGAGTACGAAGAGCTTCCGGCCATTTTCACGATCGAAGAGGCGATCGAAGCTGACAATTACTTTGACCATTTCCGCTACATCCACAATGGGGACATGGAGAAGGCCTTCGGAGAGTCCGACTATGTCTTCTCAGGTGTAGCGCGCATCGGCGGTCAAGAGCATTTTTATCTTGAGACCAACGCGTGCGCTGTCATCCCGAAGCCCGAGGATGGCGAGATGGAGGTCTGGTCTTCGACGCAGAACCCGGCTGAAACGCAGTCGTACGTTGCGCAAGTTACCGGCGTGGCAGCGAACAAGGTTGTCACGCGCGTAAAGCGACTTGGCGGTGGCTTTGGTGGTAAAGAGACCAGGTCAGTCCAGCTGGCAGGTATCTGCGCGACGGCCGCGAAGAAGACCAAGAGACCGGTGCGGTGCATGTTGAACCGTGACGACGACATTGCGACGTCTGGGCAACGACATCCGTTCCTGGGACGTTGGAAGGTCGGCGTCAACAGGGACGGTAAGCTGCAGGCCTTGGACGCCGACGTGTTCAACAACGCAGGATGGTCGCAGGACCTCAGCGCGGCGGTCGTTGATCGCGCCATGAGCCACATTGATGGGTGCTGCAGGATTCCAAATGTTCATGTGCGAGGACGACTCTGCAAGACCAACACAGTCTCCAACACAGCTTTTCGAGGGTTCGGCGGGCCGCAGGGCATGTTCATCGGCGACTCCATGATTGAGGAGGTCGCGGATCGCCTGGGCATGTCCTCCCAGCGTCTGCGCGAAATCAATATGTACAAGGCAGGCGACGAGACCCATTACCGTCAGAAGCTGAAAGATTGGTATGTCCCGCTTATGTTTGAGCAGCTCAAGCAAGAGACCGACTGGGATCGCCGCAAAGAAGAGGTCGCTGCCTTTAACGCCAAAAGCAAGTGGAAGAAGCGCGGAATGTCCATAATCCCTACCAAGTTCGGCATCTCCTTCACAGCTCTCTTCCTCAACCAAGCCGGCGCGCTTGTGCACATCTACCACGACGGCTCCGTCCTCGTCGCCCACGGCGGGACGGAGATGGGCCAGGGCCTACACACCAAGATGACCATGATTGCTGCCGAGTCGCTCAACGTACCGCTGGACAACGTCTTCATCTCCGAGACCGCGACGAACACAGTGCCCAACACCTCCTCCACCGCCGCCTCCGCCTCCTCCGACCTGAACGGCTACGCGATCTACAACGCGTGCGCCCAGCTGAACGAGCGCCTCGCCCCCTACCGGGAGAAGCTAGGCGCCGACACACCCATGAAAGACCTCGCACATGCGGCATACTTCGACCGCACCAACCTTTCAGCCCAAGGCTTCTACAAAACCCCCGACATAGGCTACGTCTGGGGCCCGAACACGGGCCTCATGTACTACTACCACTCGCAAGGCTGCGCCGCAGCCGAAGTGGAAATCGACACCCTCACCGGCGACTGGACGTGCCTGCGCGCCGACGTCAAGATGGACGTGGGTCGTTCAATCAACCCCGCGATCGACTACGGGCAGATCGAGGGCGCCTTCGTGCAGGGCATGGGGCTGTACACCATGGAGGAGTCGCTGTGGCACCGCGCGAGCGGGCAGCTGTTCACCAAGGGGCCTGGGGCGTACAAGATCCCCGGATTTAGGGACGTACCGCAGGAGATGAATATCAGCCTGCTGAAGGATGTGAATTGGGAGAATTTGAGGACGATTCAGCGATCGAGGGGGGTGGGGGAGCCGCCTTTTGCGCTGGGGAGCTCCGTATTCTTTGCTATTCGCGATGCGATTAAGGCCGGGAGGAAGATGTGGGGGATTGAGGAGGTGCTGTCGTTGAGAAGTCCGGCGACGGTGGAGAGGATCAGGGTTAGTGGGGGCGATCCGATCTTGAAGAGTGCGCAAGTGGAGAAGGGGGAGGGCGAGAAGAGTTTCTTTGTGAGCATTTGACGTGGTGGGATGAGTTAGGTCTTGTGTGTCATAGGGGAGAATGCCACGCGCAGAAGGATGTCCAGCATTGGGAATGATAGTTGATGAAGGCTACGACTGAAACGAGCAACGCATTAATATCTCGCTGTGCTGCCTGTCTGCATTGGCAATAGTCTTCCTATCACCACATTATCCTTGTCATGTACAGCGCAAAGAGTCGCAACATGGCTCTTTCTTCGAAAGTAAGGTGGAGGTGGATTAAACAATGAAGTCGCTCAGGGCTATTCCGCTAAGTAAAATTTGCAAATAGATCGGGATGCAAACATGATCAGGAGCTGAAGGCTCAAGCCTCGTCCATCTCATCATCCTTCGCCTCGTTGTAATTCACCTTTGCCTTAGCCCGCCGTCCGCCACTCTGCCTCCCTCCGCCGCTCGTCTTGGCCCTCTTCGCGAGGACCACGGGCTCATCCTCGCCATCCCCATCACTCAAGTCCAAGTCCTCGTCTTCTTCCTCCTCCATGTCCTCTTCAGGCTCACTCTCAGGACTAGGCAAAGGCACCTTCTTTCCCTTTCCCTTTCCCTTTCCCTTTCCCTTTGCCGTTCCCTCTTTCGCGATCGCAGCAGGCTTCTTCGCCTGGCCCTTCGCTTCAGCCTTCGCGTTTGTTTTAGAATTCGCCTTTGCCTCATCCGCAATCTTCTTCATCCGCATAGCCGCCTTTGCCTTCTTCGTAGCCGGTGTAAGACCCTCATCACTGTCCGCCGCCGCTTCCTTCCCATCCTCACCATTTGCGGCCGCCTTCGCCTTTATCTTCTCTGCCTCCCTCTTCGCGTACGCCTCTTCGGCCTCTTTCTTGACCCGCGCCTTACTCTTCTCCGGCGCCGGCTCCTTCTTCTTCACCTCCCGCTTCTTCGGCCGCAGCCACTCCTCCATGCCCGGCGGCCAGTACACGCGTCCTTCCGGTCCACCCATACCGACTTCGTCTTCGGCAATCATCTCGGGCCGCGGCAGCTCCGGCTCGCCCTTCTTGGGCTTCTTGTTGAGCGTAGCCAGCGCGGCTTTGTTGTCGTCGGCGCGTACAAACGGCACAATGTCATTGAACGTATCGAACCCCGGCAGCTTGAAGTTCCGCATGAGCTCGAAAATCGCCTGCTCCTTATCCTTCGCCTCAATCATAAGATCCATATCTCTTGCACAAGGCGGCAGCGTAGCGGGTCGAGGGTTATGCTTGCGGCGCTGACGGCCCGTGATGGCGGGCGGCGTGGGCTCGGAGTAGTGCATCTTTTGCTTGATCCCCTTGCGGTCCCAGGTAGCCTTAATGCGCGGGTAGAGGGCCTGGATGTCGTGCGTGCCCTCGCGGATCTGCGAGGCGTCGAACATGATGTTGTGGTGGTGGTAGTCGAGGACGAAGGGGATGTCGAGCTCTTCACACACGGGGAGGAGGTCGTGGACAGTCCAACTCACGTCGTCATTTTCGAGGACGAGACGGTTCTTGACGGATTGCGGGAGGGTGGCGTAGTTGGCGCGGAAGCGCTTGAGTGTTTCTGCTTTGCCTTCGAAGACGCCGCCCATGTGGAGGATCATGACGGCGTCGCGGTTGGCCTGCTCGGGGAGGCGCAGCAGGCTGAGCATCTCGTCGTGGTAGACGAGGTCGCGGAACGCGTTGTCGATAACGGGTTGACGTGGGCTGCCGAGCTGTGTGAACTGGCCGGGGTGCGTCGTGACTCTGTGACCCAACTCTGCAATGACTTTGCCTGCTTCAGCCAGCGCTTCAGAGGCAAACGGCGCAAGCTTGTAGCCGAATTCCGCGTGTGATGCGAAAGGGAACATCTCGCTGCTCAAGCGGAGGAACTTGATGCCGTAGCGATCGTTCCACCGGATCATCTTGGTGATGTCCTTGACATTCGCCAGGCACAGCGCCTCGACGTAACGCTGACCGAGCTGCACATCAGCCGGCTTACTACGATCAGGACGGTTTTTGGTAGGATGCTCTGGCTCGTCGGGGTTCATCAGCGGATGACGATGCTCAAGAATCGACTGTATGCGACAAGTGCGGGAGCTAAAGATGGGGGGGTTTGACGATCGAAGGTAAGTGTTCAGACACGCATAGCCTAACCGTCCTTCCCATGGGAGAGGGAGGAGAGAGCTGTTGACAGGCGGTGGTCGAGCCAGAGCTTCCTTGATGTCCGCTTCGTTCACTTCCTCATCGCCATCCGCTTCAGGGTCGTATCCATTCTCATCAGGATCCTTCTTCGCTTTCTTCGCAGTTGGAGCAGCAGGCGTGGTGTCACCACTGTCCTGACTTCCGTCCTCCTCCTTTACAGGCTTCTTTCCACGTCCTTTGCCCTTCTTCGGCGCCAGCTCCTCTACCTTCGCAGCGCCATCCCCATTGACTCCAGCCTTGGCTCCTTTCGCCGCCTTTCCTCTCCCCTTCGCCGCTCCTTTACTCGCTTTCGCCCCCTCCTCAGCCTTCGTCTGTACATCCTCCGGCACATCGCTCAGCTCGCTCCCACTCCCATCCCCACCCTCCTTTTTAACCTCTCCAGGCACAACGTTGCCATTGACAGGCTCATCAGGCGACGCTCTAGTCGCGTCGGGAGCGTCCTTAATTTCCGCGTTCGCGTCAGGGTTTACAGTGGCGGCCGAGGGCGCATTACGCGTAGAGGCGCGGCGCTTGACGGGGGGAGCGGCCACTGTGGTGGCCGAAGCTCTACGTTTGGGCGCCATGATTGAGTGTAAGCTTCTAGGATTCGAGCACAGAGTCGCGAGGTCAAGGGCGGAGTTGCGTGCGAACGCGTCTTTAACGAGGAGTCGAGAGGCAAAAGGATGAGCCGCGGATCGAAAGAGCACAGAGGGTATCATGCGGAGGGCGCGAGTACAGTGGAAGAAGGAGAAAGGAAGGGAGAGTCAGGAGAAAAGAGAGGAGCGGAAAAAGAGATTGTGAGAAAAGAAATATCTACAGGCGGTCGAGCACGTCCATCAACGAACCCGGCGCGTCGAATCTCGCCCTGACACCCGTCGAGATCGATCGCGCGTGATGTCATGAGATCTGGATCACGCTCTTGCCAGATTCGATCGTGTGACGCGAGTCATGCGCGCACAGGCGACCTCCCATCCAGTAATGGGATGCTTATGTTGAACAGTCTGGTGTCTGTGCACGTGACTGTACTCTCTCGTCTCCCACGCGTATACGATACAGCTATTTCACAAGTACATACTAGACAGAGCAAATGAAACGTCCAGCGACGGGGTATCAACAACACACAGCGCGCAGAAAGCAAACGAACCCCCATCTTACAGATCCATAGGTCAATCTCAACCCACCCTACCATCAGCCTTCCTTCCCTCCCTTCCACCTCACTCCCCCAACCTCAAAAAGCTCAACCTTTTCTTCAAACTTCCCGACCCAAGACTGGCCCCCGTCCCCGGCCGGTCCGCCTCCCTCGCCTCCCTCGCCTCCCTCGCCACGCTCCCCAGTCGACTCCTTTCCACGCTCAACCCGGCCTCGTGCCTCTCCTGCTCGCGCCGAAACCCACTCAGTCGCCTTGTCAAGCTGTTCTCCCGCACATGACTGCGACTGCGATCGCGCTTGTGGCCGCCGGCCTCCTGGCCGTCCGGCATGACGTTGGCCTGCTGCTTCCCGACCGACGAGCCTCGATGGCGGAGAAAAGGCAGCGAGTGACGACGCGAGTTTCGCTTATCCGGCTCGCCGCTGGCCGCACCGTCAAGCTGACCCGTCTCCGCGCCGGCAACGGCTTGCTTGGACTCGTCCGCATGACTGACGCGGATGGCCGGGTCGCTGGACACCAGCGAGGAGCCTTCCGAGGGCTCCTCGACGAGCCCCTGTTTGTGCGGGAAGAGGATGGAGATTTCGTGGTCGTAGGTGGCTTCGAAGCGCGGAATGAGTTCGGCTTTGGTGGCGAGGTAGGCGGAGGAATTGTAGAGGTTGAGGCAGCGGCGGATGGCGAGTGCATGGTCGAGGAGGGCGACCTTGAGCGCGTTTTCCATGCGGCTGAGAGGCTGGATTTGGTCGTCTTGCTCCAGCATGCTGTAATTTGCTTCTTCGGACGTTGTGTCATTTTGTTCGGATGATAGCAGGAGGCTGCGGTAGCGCCAGACAGCGCTGTCTGAGTGCGAGTCCACTGCGAGCAAGAGCAACTCGGTCAAGCGTTCTCTGGCGCCTTCGTCTTCGCCGCTGGATATGCGCTTTTCAAGCGCGAGCATGTCCATCGTCTTTCTGGTTGTCCTCTCGATGGCCGCCTCAATCGGCGACAAGGTCACGTTGTTCACGACAATGACTTCACTACGACGGAGCAAGGTCGGGAATGGCTCTGCAGTCGTATAGATCGTCTTGTCGACCACTTGCTCGCTTACAGGCACATCGGCCTGCGGCTGTCTGGAAGTCGTTGTAAACTTGGACGGATTGGACATGAGCGTATACTCTCGCGCGGCCTGCGAAACTTTCGTGCGCTGGTAAACCATGTGCGTCAAGTCCTTCTCGAGGCTGACAGGGTATACGTGCAGGTATTGCCCCTCGACATCAGACTCGGACTTGTTGTGTAAGATCCGTGAACCTGGGTGGAGCTGCTGCAGACGGTCTTCGAAAGTAGCCTGGCGATCCGTCGGAAGGCCCTCGAAAATGTACTCCTTGTCGCGCACATTCGCAGGGAATCCCATCCCCTTGTAGACGACGCGGAAGTACCGCGGGCTGACACGTTCACCCCTAGCAACCCTCTCGTGGATAGCAGCCATAGCTCGCTGAGCCCTCGCAAGCTTCGAGAAGTCAAAGGTGTTGGTTTCGTACTGGTGTGCCAGCTCCTTGTACGCCGCAAGCGCCCTCTGCCACGACCGTCCCTTCTCAAAATGATTACACATCTCAAAGTACAGAGCCTCCTTGCGTTCGAAGGCAGTCTGCACCGGGAGAGCGGGCTCCGCGACTTCTTCGAGATTTTCCGAGGGATTCCAGTCATAGCGATCAGCGTGCATTTGAAGCGCCAGACCCGCTTCTGTGTGATTGCCCGACGCACTCTGCAGCGCTACGAGCTGATGAACGTATCTGAGGTAAGCTTCCTCAGATTGCACGTCTTTGAGGAACTGCATCAAACGAAGCGTTTCGACGATCTTCGTGGCTTCGTGAATCGTGCCGCTTTGGTGGACGTTGGCCAACATGCTAAGCAGTTCGCCAATACGATCGAACATTGCGATCGCTGCGTGGTAGAGGCTGTCTTCGACAGTGTTCTGCAGTGGACTGAATTGCGCAACCATCTCGTCGATGAACGTCTTCTGCAGCATCGACTCGGTGACCTGCTTCGTACGGCAAAGCCTGTCCAGACAATCGATCATCGCAGACTGAATGGCGCCAAGCTCCAGATCAATCTCCCAGGTGCTGATGATCATCGTGCGCAGCACCTCGACCGCCACGTTCCGCAGGCTGGCGTGCACGCTAAGGCACAGCTCGACGACCGGCGGGATGAGATCCGGCACAAACTGGACCTGATACCCCCCCATCTTGTCAAAGCCGTGCAGTTGACGGCTCTCGGGTTGCGTCTCCCAGCCTATGGCATTCCAGCACCGCCGGATGAGATGCGCGCCCACCTCCCGTACATCGCCCGCGATCTTCCACACCGCGCGACGCTTCTGTTCCGCGAAGGTTTCCATGGCCAGCACAGGGCTACTGACCGCAGCGAAGAGCGTCTCAAAGAAGACGCGCCAGATTTCTGTGTCGAAGTCAATCGCCTCCTCGATATCGGACGCGAATGCATCCGGTAGCTCATCAATGAGAAAGTCTGATATACGTTCGAGAGCACTGATGGCATAGCGGTGGTGGCTGACGTGCAGACTGAGCCAGCTCTTGGGGAAAGCGACGCCGGTCAGTATGCTCTGACCAGCTTTCAGAGCCTGCAAAAGTACAGCCGAGACGTCGACCTGGTCGGCGTCGAAGTAGAGCCTCTGTTGCCCAGTTAAAGCGGCCGCAAGCAGAGCCGAGATCTCAAGCATCGCCTCATCCACCTCGACTTCAGTCGTGGTCGGCTTCGAAAGGAACGGAAAGCTGGTCGGGAACAGCATGCTGAACGTCCTCTTCGACGTTCGCTTCACCTTCTCCAGTGCGGCGTAGGACGAGACGAGCTTTGGCACATACTGGCAGCTGTCCTCGCCTAACTCTTCCATCTGCGCTGCGACGACAGAGCAGCAGAGCCGGACCTGGTCCCGCCATTGATTCGTCACGGCCGCGCTCTTGCCCCAGTACGGCTCCAACCATCTGAAGGTATTCGCAATGAGCGTTTTGCGAACGTCTGGCTGCTTGAAAATGTCCAGGCGGCTATAGTTGATGACAAGGATAAGCCGGTACAAAATCATCTTGCCTTGGGCGTGAGAGCAGGCATCCAGTAAATTGGTCGCGATTTCCAGGATCTCACTGGCAGTCATGACAGATGCCAGCTCGGGTAGCCAAGAATGGAAACGTTGCACGACAAGTGTTTGCGTACCCAGGAGGACGGGCATAGGATTGCGCATGAGAGCCATGATTGTGACGAACAAGCTCTGCAAATCCTGGTCAAAAGTCGGATGGCGCTCTCCATCTTCGCCATTCGTCTCGGCGTTTTCACTCTCAACACGCTGGCGGCTCGTCTCGACGATCAGCCGCAGCATCTGATCACCGACCTTCAACGTCGTGCGCAGCTTTCGGGAAGCATCAGGGTCCAGTGGACTCGACACAAGGCGATGGTAAGCTCTGATCAGACATTCACTGGCGATGGGCCAATCGTATCTGCTTTGCGCGTGATCATGAATCACATCGGTCAGGTTGAAGCGTCTGTCGCGGGCGATACCCATGATGACGACGAAATTGTAGAAAACCAGGTCCTCGTGGGTGTCGCTATTGGCGTACTCGTCCAGAATCTGGAAGAAGGCCTCGAAGACGTCCGGCAGCAGCTTGACCACTTCAATTTCTGGGACAAACGAAAAACGCTCCAAAAGCTCTATGAGGTTCTGGCCATGGAAATTTCGCCAGGCGAGCAATCCAAGCAGATTCGGGTCCTGCGAGTACTCTGTGCTGCAGAGATAAGTGCAAATCGAAACAATGGCAGATGTACCTTGAGCAGGCTCGTGTCTCTTGTTATGCCACGGCGGCAGCATGAGATAAGCTCCTTTGCCTCCAACAACGCTGGACGAGTATTCATCGTAAACATAGAGGGCGACTTGATGGTCGCCATCGCGGACGAAGGCCTCGTTCTCCCACAGCGGGACCCACGCAAGCGCGAAAGGAAAGTTGGGAGAGTCCGCGATGCTCATCACAATATGACTTCCGGGAACGTCCTCCGGTGGAATGGCGAGCTTGATAGTCTGATTCCACCCTTCGCCTCGCTCGATACCGGTCGTCCGCCATGCCGTATGTCCAGCGTGGTTGGAAGCGGTGTAGATGCAATCTTCGATACGCTCGCCATTGGCGTTGCGTATTTCGAGAGTGAGCTGTAAGTTGGCCATTGAGCTTTGGCAGCGCTGTGAAAGGGGAATTTTGCCAAATTTTGAATGCTGAAGGAAGGCATTTCCCCCGAGAAAGGCTTCCGACAACGTGAGGTAGATGTCACTCCGCTTCTGCGTAGGTGCGCCAGAGAAGCCCAGCTTCTGCGACAGATGGACGTCATGAAGCAAGGTCGGGTTATTGCGCACCAAGGACTCGAAGTCGGTCGAGGCAAAAACGCGGGCGAAGACATCGCATCGTCGGATAGAAGCGACACGAGCATATCCGCCATTGGCGCTACGTTGGAGCTCACGGATGGTCTCTTCCCAGTCGTCACTTTCGTCACTCCTGTCATCTGCTGCTGAAGAGGCCGGAGTCCAGAGCGTAACCTGTTTCTCCTCCTCGGACTGAGTGCGTGCTAATCGGCCAAGCTCCATAGCACCAACACCGACTGTACGCTTCACCGTCTTGACATCCTGTGTCGGCGCTGGCTCCAGGGTTGAGTTACTGTAGCGGCTCGGGCTATCAGAGTGCTGCGATCTCCCAGTCGTAGGGCGGGTGCTCGCGGTCGCTTCGGATGTCGTTCGCGAGTGTGCCTCCTTCTTTTGACTGCCGAAAACGCTGCGTCTGGCCTTCAGAGCAGGGAACTTTTGGCCACTGCTATTCGAGGTAGCGGGTGCGGTGTCGACCTTGTGCGGGACAACATCCGCCTGAGCCTTGGACACTTGCCTTACCGGCTCTTCTTTCAGTAGCTTGAACACCGCGAACATCTGCGACGTCTTCGTGCCAATTCCAACGTCCATAGCGCTGAGGTCCACGAACAGCGTCTTTGTTTGTTCTTCGGCTGTTGTTGCGCCTCCTTGGGGCAAAGGGAGAGAGACCGCAAAGTTCTCACTGAGCAGCCTCGGCTTCTCGGCAAAGTCTTTGCTGCATAGCTGGACGTGCAGTGTCGCAGGCGCGTCGAAGTCAGAGACGAGGTTGCGAACATCAATCAGCACGTGGTAGTGCATCTGCATGTCCGCCGACGTCTGCGGCGGTCTGTCCAGGATGCTCATATTGGCCTGCAGCTTCGTCATCTCGATCACACTGTCGTCCGCCGTTAGAATGCGGCCCTTCTCAGTCGGACTTCGAACAATAATGTCATCGTTCAGCATCTTGTTCCCAGCGACCAGATCCCACACGGTATCTTCGCGCATCTGCACGAGCTCCTTATTCGTGAGCACATCGTGAATCAGCTGCTTCCTACTCGTGTCCACACGCCTGATAAGCTCCTGCACCCGCACCAACTGATCATATCCCCTCGACAGCAACAGCTCATGCAGTCTTGCGTCGTGCCACTCTCTTAAGCACGACGCGATCTCATCCACCAGCGGCTCCTCCACCGTCTGCCCAGCCTCATCGCCCACCCTCAACTGCGGCACCGGCGCGAGGGGTTTCGGCGCGTCCGGATGCCGCGGCATGGGCTCCGACGGGTCAATCAGCGGCCTCTTCTCTTTCCTCGTAACATCGTGCGCGCTCTTCCGCCGCGTCAGAGCCCGGCTCAGTCTCCGCGCCTGCAGCGCCTGGCTCTTCCGCTTCTCCGCGAGATCTGACTGCCCCTCATCGGCGTCGTTCACTTCTTGCACCCTCGTCGTTTCTCGCTGGCTATTGGCCTTGTTCTCGCCCAACAGCTCCCGTACTTCCACGCAGTTGCGTGGGAAGATGCCCGTGAAGACCCGGTGCTCGAGCTGCTGGCCGCGATCGCTGTTCAGCCCTGCCAGTAATGACGGTGGCGCGACGAGGTAGCCGCGATACCATTCCTGGCTCTTTCCTCCTTGCTCAATGATGTAGATGTTGTCGCCAATCTGAAGGGGGAGGTCGTCCGGGTGCGTCGGACGGAAGGGGCGGACGCAGATGGCAAAGGCGACGGCCGGGAGCGGCTTCCACGGCATCGTCGCAGTATGTTCCTCCAGAGACGTTCAAGATCGCGGAGGGTTGTGAGTGTGGGCGATCCAGGTGCGTGATATTGCCGTCTCTCTGCCTGACGGGATACTTGCGGGAGCGTGGCACAGCATGCGGCTCTGGGGTGAAATGAATGAATGTCCTCTGCCGAGACTACCAAAAGAGATACGACTGAAATGATAAGGAATGAATTTTTCGGGTACGATGTCGACACGAGGGTGTCCAATGCAGTGACGCGCAACGAGCAGCGCGACGTGGATGTAACATGTATGGAGGTGCGCTAAAAGGAGCTTGGGGCTTCGGCCGGAACCCTCGGCCAGTGGACACGATGTTGACCTCCTGCCCCATAAGGAAGGCGAAAGATAAATCACAAGATGGATCTTATCTCTCGTCATTTCTTGCCGATAGTTCACAATATCCTGGCAATTGAAACCCCTCTTGGATCAATTTGTGCCCTTCCATTTTCATCGGCGTAATAATAACAGTGCTGTTTTCTGACCGACAGTCGCTCAACCCACTCACTTCAAGTTGTTGGATGCTAATTGAGAGATTCACGAGTGGAAACTTACGAAGTAGGGTATCGCCGCATTCCCCTCGCGACATTCCCACCACGGGTCAATCTCAAGGTGCTGACGCCAGATAAGACGAAACAAGAAATAGCTTTGAACCATGCCTTCAGTTCTGTCCAAGTACCAACACCAACAATACACCAAAAGCAGCGGTCGCTCAGCACCCGCTCGCTTCAGAACCCGCATCCAGATAGAGCCGCCCAGATGGCGCACGAGAAGGTCAACACAACTCCAAAACCCCCAGGTCAGCTTTTCCTATCCCCCAGTTCAGACCCTTGAACTCCATACCGCCTCGATCAATCATCACTACGTTCCCGCTAAGCACCTCGCCTCCATATCCAGTAACCACGGAACTTCGTGAGCGTGACAGCCACACACTTGGCCTTCACCCCCACTAACCCTCTCACTAACGCTTGAAAAACTCCTTTAGCTTCGTCGACGTCCCAGCCCCAGCCAGACTCCCGCTGCCAGCTCCCGAGGGCTCGAGCTGCTTGCTGCGCTCAAACAATTCCTACACAGCTTCAGTCAGCAACCACATGCACGCCCAAGAAAGGCCCAGAAAAAAAAAGGGACTCACATCCTCATCCTTGCACATCTTCACATCCAGCACCAACTCCCTGACCTGCTCACCGGCTCTTCCGCACCCCAATCCTTTATACGGCGTCCCCTGCGCCCGCTGCACCCCGACAACCACCTCGCCCTTAATCTCAAACTTCTTCCAATTGATCCTCCCCTTTTCCTCATCGACAAACGTCCGGTTCCCCTCCTCCGCGGAGACCAGGTCCCTTCTCAACAACGGCAGATACGGGATCCGCTCCGCAGACGAGTTTTCCCAGGCGAGGCGGTAGGCGAAGTGCGACCGCGAGGGCGCCATCAAAATCTCGAGCTTGAGCCAGTCGCGCCCGACGGCGGGCAGGAGGAGGTCGCGGGTCGCGGCCAGGCGGTGGATTGAGGAGGATTTGATGCCGGCGATGAGGGCGCCGAGGGCGTTGTAGTTGTTGAGCTCGCGGAGTTTGCGGGCGACGCGCATGAGCTTCTCGAGCATGAAGGCGCGGTGCTTAGGTTTGTCGCGTAACAAGAGGTAATTGGCGACCCAGAAGGCGAGGTGGTTGAAGTGGTCGATCATGCGGTTGACGTGGGCCAGGTTGCGGTGGGAGGCTTTCGCGGCGGCGGAGAGTGAGACGTGGCGGATGAGGTCCCGGGGGCGGACCGCGGAGAATAAGAGCCAGTCGATGCGGGTTAGTTCGCGGGCGATGATGTCGTCGGGGATGTCCATGAGGAGACGCCATTGGGGTTTTGCGATGGGATGGCGGGGGATTGGTTGGAGTTGTTGGGCTTGTTTTTGCGTGGCTTCGGAGGGCGCTTGGATTTGGGACGAGGTGGTGGAGGAGGAGCCTGACCGTACGGTGTCCCCTCCAATCGTGACGGCGGTACTCATATCATCGCGCATGGTTGCGCCTCCGCCATTTCCGCCATTCCCACTGCTATTGCCGCCACCTAGACTCAGCTCTTCCGAGAAGGATATGGTAAAATCATCGATCAACGCTCTCGCGGAAGAAGACATGGCAATCGACTCGCCACTCGCCTCTCTATCTTCATCGTTGTACGCCCACTTCGTGTCGTCGTCCTCGTGCACGGCATCCAGGTCGGCGCTGATTTCCTTCGCCGCGACGGAGAAAATTCTCGTCTGCGACAATTTTGTCACGAACGTGCGCATTCTCCTACGAGTCTTCGGATGGGCGAAGTCGCCCGGGTAGCTGCCGACCCATTGCTCAAGGATAGACAGATACCGCAGCTGATTGACGGTGGTGGTGATTTGCGCGCCCCCGTCGCGCTCCAGCGCATCGAAGCGCTCCACAATGGCCTCAAGGAGCTTCCCCGGCGCTGCAAAATGGCGGTACAATGCGAGAAACACGACGACAAACTTTGTGTCGGCCTTGGACGTGGGCTGCGCTAGCAGGCGGTCCATTAGCTCGTCAAAGGTCTCGCCCTGCTCCGAGATGGACGACGACTGCGACGCGCCCGCGCTGGCCTGCTGCTGCGGTCTCCCGTCGGTCGAGTTGTGGTCAGAGTCGGTCGACATCTCACTAGCGGATTCTTCAATGAGGAAGGAACCCTGGCCTTCATCGTGGGGCGGGACGGGTGGACTCTTCAGCCGGTCGTGCGAGCCGTAGCCGGAGACGCGGGAGTCGTGGCGAAAGTGTCGTCCCTTGTGCTGAGCCTGCTGCTGTCGCTGCTGCTTCTGCTGGTGTTGCAGCGCGGTGCCGGTCAACTCGGAGCTGGCGCGCGCGTGCCCGGGAGCGCTGGGGGGACGCGGCGACACTGGTCGGGCAGCATTCGATTGCGTTCGAGGTCTTTGCGGAGCGGAGGACGCTGGCGGGTGCGTGGGCGGGTGATCTGCGTCGCGTGGGTTAGCCCGTCAACGTTGCAACGCCACGGCCGCGTCGGGGGGGCGGCGCGTTTCAGGGAGATTTGATACTGGCTGATCCCGACAGGATGGAACGCAACATGATCGAAATGCCGCGCTTGTGCGTTTCCGCGCTGCCCAACGACGTTTGGAGCGTAGCGAGCGGTCGCAGCGATCGCTTGGCCGTGTTTTCTACCGCCAGAGGGTCGACCTCGCGTTCTTCGGGCGGAGCGTCGCACTTGCAGGCTATAAAGATGGACGGAATGCCTGTACTTCCAATCGCGCCTGTGTTACACGAGACCGGTGAGTCAGCGGCTGCGCGGTGCGCGACAGCTATTTGAGACCATGCGGCGCAGCGAATTCGTGCAAGGGCCAAACAGCAAGAGGTACTCACTCAGCACTTCCGGCATGTCCTCCAGACTACTTTTGTCTTTCACGTCGTACAATGTCAACGCCCCGTCGATCCTGGGCATCACCTTGTCGCCAATGGTCTCGGGCCAGCTAACAGTGTTGTCGTCGTCGTGGATCGCGACGTCTTCAATGTCCAGCTCCAACAGGCGGACGAGGTAGACGCCATTATCGATCGGAATCTTGCGCTCTGCAACGTTCGAAGATGGCGGGTACGGCAGGTTCAAAGCTCTCTGCACGAAGGTAGACTTGCCCACGCCCTCCGCTCCGATCACGGCAATGTTGATATCCGGGAGCATTTTAGAAACCTGGCGAACACGCCGTCGTCAGCTTCATGGCCGCTCGCCTGCGACGCATCACATGCACCTCACCACCTACCTCAGAACTAGGAAACGGCTCAAATTTCCTGGCCGCCCCCACCACCCCCGCGACCTCGTCCTCGTCCTGCGCATCCTCCGTCGTCTCCGGTCTAGCAGCTGCAGCACCAGCACCATCACCAGCGTGAGACCCACCAACACCGCTCGGCCTCCGCGCTCCAGCTTTACCACCGCTCCGTTCGACCCCTCCACCTCCGCCCTCCGCCAGATCCTGTCCAGCCTTCTCAACAAGCGGAGCAGAGTTCGTTCGCCCTCCCATCTTTGGCCTCTCCCGCCTCCCAGCAATCGCAGAGTCAGCCTGCTTGCTCGCTCTTCGTCCCTGCTGCGACGGCAACGGCTGCTGCTCACTCCGCGCCTTCTCCTTGTGATCCATCCCACTACGCGACGACGCCTCGATACCAGTCCGCCAGGCACGTCGCGAAGTCGGCTCAGGCACTGCAGGTAAGACGGACGAGCCAGCCGTTCGCCAGCCAGCCGACAATGCAAAAGAGGAGGAGGAGGAGGAGGAGGAGGAGGAGGGAAACGACACGTCCCAGAACCCGGGCTGCAGAAAGAGAGATCCCACCGAGACCCCGACGCCGCGCGCGCCTATATCGTTCCAATCGTGATAGTCGTCCCACAGCGTGCACCGGCGGTCCGCCGCGCCATGCCCAAACCCACGCGGGCGGCGAGTTGGGGAAGGGTGGGGGG
>JAWXCT010000136.1:78289-94466 GCA_034509035.1 Saxispiralis lemnorum
GGGGGGGACAGGCAAAGGTGGAGAACGTACGCATTAGGCTTCCTGTGGCGAGCGCGGCTTGATCGCGGTTGCGCTCGGGTACGAGGCCGAGCAAGCCCATAATGAGTAGCATGGTGAAGAGGCCGCAGAGGCCGTAGAAGTAGAGTTTCCGGCGGCCGATGAACGCCAGCAGTCCCCAAGCGCCGAAGACGCCGACCATGTTGATGGCGTATTGACCCATGGCGAAGCTATAGCTCTGCGATGACGGCAAGCCTGCCTGCTCAAGGAAGTAGGTACTGTAGTTGCTGAACTGGTTGCCCGACAGGTTCTGGATCGCCCAGCACATGCAGACGATCTCTGTGCGCCGCAGGTCGGTGCCTTTGAAGCAGTCGAGGTAGGAGGCCCCTTGGGTAATCTTCTCCTCGAGCTTGGTCGTGTGCACCATCATGGCGATAGTCTCGTCGGCGTTGAAGTCGGTTTCGCGGTTAAGAGAGGTGAGGCGCAGAAGGGACTTCTTCGCGTCCGCGATGCGGCCTTTGCGAACGAGCCACCTGGGTCGCATAAGCTTTGGCAACCACCGTGTCAGGACGAGAAACTTACCAGGGAGACTCCGGAGCGAGCGCGATACCGAGGAGCAGGAATGGCGGCCACATCCACTGTAGAGCGTACGGTATCCTGTACGCCCACTCATCGTCGCGAGAAAACATGGCCTTTATCACCCCCACACCAATCAACTGCCCCAAACCCCAGCAGAAGTTGACATACGTGGTCAAGAAACCACGAAGAGCAACCGGACAACACTCAGACGCGTACGTGATGCAGAGAGTCTGGAAGATGCCCCACGGGATCCCGCACAGGATCTCTGCGGCAAGGAGGGCGTTGACGGTGTCCGCGGTGAAGAAGATGGACGTGAAAGCGGTGATGAGGACGAGACAGGCCATGACAGTATACCGATACCCGAACCGCTCGGAAACGTAGCCATTGATGAACAGGCCGATGATCTCGCCGCAGTGCGCGCCATTGGACAGCCCGGCCTGCCATGCGGCGGAGATTTCGTACGATCCGTCCGGCTGCAGTTGGCCATATTTGCGGTTGAAAGGGTCGAAGGCGTAGAAGTTGTTGATGAGGGAGATGTCGTAGCCTTCCATGGCAATGCAGGTGGAGATGAGAACGGACCAGCCGATGGCCTTGGGATAGAGTTTGATGCCTTGGAGTAGGGTCATGGAATGCTCCTTTTCCGTCGCGGCTTTGGCATTGAGCACCGTCTCGTCCATTTTCTCGCTCGCGTTGACTTCGTCTGCGGCGACGGAGTGGAGTGGCTCAGGCTGCTTTTCTACGTCGCCGCCCTTAGGGGCGAATGCCTCGGAATGGGCCATGGCTGCGGTGGAGAGGGTTCAAAACGTTGGAGTCGAGGTGTCTGCTGCGAAATCGCCAAGGAAGCAGATGAAGGTAACGACAAATGGTGATGATGGGTGAAGGGAGGAAAACAGACCTACCGCTTCGCCCTCGTCAACCAGATTCAGCGCGAGTGCGCCGGTCACCACATGACCGACCGGAACGGAAGGCGGATGAAGAGGGATCATCTTCCCCGCAGCGCTGTGTGCAGGATGCGCCTGTATACCCACATGGCGGGAGCATGGCAAGCAGCTTCGCCAAGTCTGTTCATTGGTATACACTCCACGTGCCGCAAGGAGCATCTAAAGAAGCCTGGACGATGCCACTGGCTCTCAGACACTTCACGACCAGCTGTCGCTCGAACCGTCACACAGAGAGTGGAGGCCGGAGAAAAGGCGGCACTTGTGGGGACGGCGGCGGAGGTTATTCCTGCCAGCACGACGTCGAAAGTTGCTCCCCCGGTGACTCCTGCGCTTCCTGAAGATAGCCCAATCAACGTCATCCAAGCAGTTATTAGGAGCTCTCGTCAACAGCGCATTCCGATGGTCTAGGGCATCAAGTGGAGGAATGTTCACTCTGACCGGCGAGTTGAGGTGCAAACAAGCCATTTCCGAGAATCGGAGGCTCGGAAAAACCTAAATCCGATGAGCGACTTGACGACCTTCTCCTATCATTACCACCATGCTAGACGTTGGATCCACTAGTAGAACTTGCGCTGCATGGCTCGATGAGGAAAAAGGGAAGAGGCTACTGGTGCCTACAAGGGAGGCGCACTTCTTCGACACGGAAACAAAAACACACAGAGATCGAAGGCAGGCCATGACTTCATTATAAGATCTATCGACATTGCCCGCGCTGCTGACATTATACCAGTCATTCATCCTCATGCTCGTGAAAGGCGTGACAGCGATACTAGCCATCGGTCGTGCTGAATATGGCGCTAACGTTCAAACGCAGTGCTCCACGCCGTCGGCGTGAGTGTGGCAGTTCTATCAAGAGTCAGCGTCCTGGAACCCGAAAGGATTAAGGAGACTTGATGGGGAAAGCGCTCACCTCGTTAGCAGACGTGGTCGCCGAGCCCTCCTGCTCCTCCGCAGTGGCCAACGTGGACGTCATCATTGTGGTGGCGCTCTCCGGGGCAGACGAAGTCGCGGTCTCAGCCATGGACGAGGACGATGACGACTCCGAGTCACTGTCCTCCTCGTCCTCTTCCTCGGGCGTGTACTCGCCCGTGCACCCCTCGCCCGGCACCGCGATGTCGTACGCATACACCTCCAGCGCAAAGAAGGCCAGCGCCTCAGAGTCCCTGACCGAGTTCTCCGGGTTCTGCTTCGCCAGCTCGAGCACCTCGTCGTAGTTTTCGGCGTAGTGGCCGACCTTGCCCTCGCCGATTTTGGACGTGTGGAAGAGGCGGTGGTGCATGTCGGACGCGAAGTACTGCGTGTAGGGGTACGCGGCGACCTCGTAGCCGTACGCGCACATGGCCTCGAGCGGGTAGCGGCTAGTGTACGACATTTCGCAGATGACGGTCTCGTCCGTGGCGTTCTCGCCGCGCCAGTGGCCGGCCCAGCCTAGAATGATTGTCAGCACAGCTAACGAAAGGGAGGACGAAAGGAGAGTGGCTACGCACCATCGAACCGGCAGTTACCGTCAATGTCATCGCAACGGAACAGCACGCCGGACTTGTCGCTGTTCACAATCTTGTCATACCATCCGATGGGCTCGGCCGTGGCAGCGGTCCCGAAGTACTTCTTGAAGTAGCTCGAGCCGTTCCCCCAGCGGTGGATGTGGTCGCGCGCGTGGGCCGCGAGCACCTCGGCCTCGTACAGGGCCTTGCGCAGGAAGGCCGTCTCGGTGGCGTTGCACGAGTCGTGGATCGGGTACTCGGTCACGGCGCCCTCGGACCATGAGTGCGCGTCTTGGTCGGAGTAGGCGTGCACGTCGGAAGGAGTGTAGAAGTGAGGAGTCTTGTCGTCAGTCGCAGCGGCGTTGGTGCTGGGCTGGCTCGTGGGTTGGCTGTAACCCTTGGGCGCGGCGGTGGCGGCGGCCGCGAAGCCGAGAGCTGCGAGGGCGATTTTGACCATGGCTGCTGACTTTTGCCAGTGCTCGAGAAAGAGGCTCTTGAGGTGGGATTGACTGGATTTGCGAGGCGTGGCAAGGAAAGAGCAGATTCGTGTCCAGCGACCTGTTCAGCACCTTATGTACCCTCCAGGCAACCTCACGTCATGCCCATCGCCAGCTCGCTTGAGGTCCTTGCCCTCGCTCCTGCCATCAATGGCTTGCGCACCATCCAAGTCCCATCATTGCCCAGCCAGCCCGCGTTGCTTGGCCCTCAACCTCTTCGAGCATTTCCACCGCTCCCAAAGCTTCGGGGATCGACCTTGAAGGCGGAAAGAGTAGAAAACTCTGCGCTTGCCCAGGATTTGGGGATACTTGGCGCAGCGCTGATGGGAGGACATCAAGGTACCTGGACGCCTTAGTGGGCGGGGCTCCGGGGTGCGGTTGGGCTGACCCATGGGGGTCAGCGTTTACCTTGGGAAGGCTGGGCCACGATGATGACGGTCGAAATAATGGAAAGCGTTTTTGGGGTGTGGGAGGATGCAGGTACCTTATGCGTTGAGAGTGGTGGGACCAAGGGTTGGTTCGGTCGTGGCCGACACGTGGGATGCGACGTTGACGCGCACAGCAGTGTGAGCACTCCACGTGGGAAGCGTGTCGTGGCGCGATGTTCCTAGATGGACCTTTAGGGGCGTTGTCGACGTAAGTTCATCGCTGTATATTGCAGCAATCGAGAAGGCGCAGCACAGATATTGCGGTATCAAAATTGTAGGCTGAAGAGCAATCGATCCTACCATGGTCTCTTGTCTTCGCATATCGTTGCAGTTGTTGACTGAACACCTGCTGCGCTCGTGGCGTGTCCATTGTCGTGACCGCAGCGTATTTGTCCGCGTCTCAGCGCAAATGCCGCGTTCATGTCAGTGGCGTTGGGAGGCCGCACGTCACGCTTCGGGCGTCTTCACGAAAGCAGCAACAGCCCACCCACTCCTTCCTCATCCGTCCGCACGAACGTCTTCAAGACCCGCAAGACAAGGCCGGCCTCGACTCAAGACAAGAACCGAAATCCGCCATCGCACGCGCACGCGCACGCGCACGCGCACATGGCTGTGATGCAGTCGAAGAGCGTGGGCCCGGTCGCGCAAGCGGGCGTGGAGGGCGGGCTTGGGAGATGCCATCAAGGTCAGTCAAGACGTCTGGGCAACACGCCTTGGCCTCGCCGCAACGAATGGCTTCGTGCAGAACGCGCCAACCGAGTAAGATGGCCGCAATTCACGACTTGGCAAGGTGGATGGCACGGTTCCTGTGGTTCCTCCAGGCCCGCATCATCAAGGTTGCTCGTTCGCCCCGGCCGCGCCTGCTGTGTCGTGCCGCGCGTGGGCTGGGCCAGGTAGGTGCAGGGTTTTCTGCCTTCTTTGCGCCTATATCTACTACTTGCTTGGACCGTTTCGCTTCTTTCTCTTTGCGACCCGAAAGAATCATCCTTGCTCCATCCGCCGAACACGTGGTGTGCACGAGATGGGTTTCCGCAAAGCGCAGCTGGCGCTCCTCGCCCTGTCTGCTGGGGCTATCGCGCAAGAATCCGGGTCTTCATCCGAGTTTCCAACCGAGGTTGTGGGCTGTCACTACCATGGAACGACGCCCTTCTGCTTCAATGCTGACGACATGAGTGAGGAGTGGGAGGTGGTGACGGAGGTTCAGGAGGGTGAACTGCTGGACGACTATTCGGGTTGTCACCCCCATGGCCAAGAGCTGTACGCTACCCTGGGTCTTCTGACGTGTTAGATTATGCAGCTAAAACAGTCAGGCACTGCACTGGAGACGGCGAGTCCATCAGCCTGCTGCAGGAGGGTGGTGCATCCGAGGGCGACAGCCATGGAGGCGACAGCCACGAGGGCCACAACCATGAGGGGCACGACCACGAAGGAGAAACCGAGTCAAGCTCCGCAGGTGAAAGAGAGTCGGCCTCGGACATCTCATCTGGCGCGACCAGCGTGGAGGACGCAGAGTCTATGCCAGGGGTCAGCTGTCACGACCACGCCGGTGTCCCGTAAGACGCTTCTCCGCAACGCCTTCCTGTGACCGCGAGCTGACATCCCTCAGGCACTGCGTGGATCAGGACGGTAACACGATCGAACTCGGCTGCTCAGCCCCTTCGCGCGATTACGATGTGCCCCTGCGCATTGGTATCCTCTTCGTCATCCTGGTCACCAGCACACTGGGCGTTTTCATCCCTATCCTCACGCAGAGGTTCTCCAAGATCTCGACGGACCACATCATCTTCATCTTTCTGCGGCAGTTTGGTACCGGCGTCATCATTTCCACAGCGCTCGTCCACGTTCGTCGCTCTCCCTTCCGTCTTGCACTCCCTTTGCTAACCCCCATCCCAGCTGTTCACACACGCAGACCTCTACCTGAGCAGTGACTGCATCACGGGCATCGAGTACGAAGCCACGACGGCCGCCATCGTCATGGCCGGCATCTTCCTCACCTTTCTGATCGAGTTCGTGGCCCAGCGCGTCTTCGGCTCCAAGCCGCACGACCACGGCTCCCCCGTGCGCGCTGCGGAAGAAGGCAAGCACGACCACGTGGTCGAGCGCGCCATTGCCGAGGACAACAACCCCAAGAACCTGAGCCTCAACACCATCATCGTGGAAGCGGGTATTATCTTCCACTCAATCCGTAAGCATTCTCCCGACTCAGCTTATCCACCTCACCTCTTTCCAAAATACTCACCCCGTACTCCTGCAGTCCTCGGCATCGTCCTCGTCGTCGCAAGCGATGGCGGCTTCATAACCCTCTTCATCGTAATCCTCTTCCACCAAATCTTCGAAGGCATGGCCCTAGGCTCCCGGATCGCCATCATGCCCGGCAGCTTCCTCGTCAAATCCCTCTTCGGCCTCGGCTTCGGCATCACGACCCCGATCGGCATGGCCATCGGCATCGGCGTGCTGAGCGAGTTCAACGGCAACGACCCGGCCACGCTCATCGCGATGGGCACGCTCAATGCGCTGAGCGCGGGGATTCTGCTCTGGATTGGGTTGACGGAGATGTGGTTTAAGGAGTGGTGGTATGGGCCTTTGAGGAATGCAGGAGTGGCGAAGACGGCTGTAGGATTTGCCGGGTTGGTGGCGGGGTTGATTGTGTTGAGTGTTATTGGGAATTGGGCGTAGAGGATAATTCGGGATGGAGGAGGCTAATTGAGGGTGGGTTGGGGAGGAGGGGTGGGGTCCTGACGCTGCGACGATATCATGTGAATGAGTGGGGGAGGGGCACCATAGAGGTATTAGACACTTACTGAAATGGGCGTAAAAAGTCGATGGAACATCCTGCAGCCAACGCCGTAAGCCTCAGGATGAACACAAGACCAAAACGGCAGGAACTCGGATGCCGAAGCTGTTGACAATCGTGAACGTGATTCTTTTGTTCGTCGACCTCTCTTCATCAATCGTAACCCAACGTCGTTTCGTAGTCGTCAATCCGAAAACGCGCTCGCTAATGATACACGTGCAATCCTGCCCTCCCATTTTTGCCCGGCCGACCCCTCTAGCTCGAGACGCTGAGGGGATATCAAAACGCAGACTACCACCCAAGAGCCCCTACTTTTTGTCCGGGACAGTAGCCATGCACAACCCCATCACTCCCAGACCTCCTTCCACTCCCTCGACGCCCTTAAAATCTCCCGGTTCAACCGCCACTGCATCTCCTCCTCCTCCTCAAGGCCCCTCGCACTCGCCCTCACCACCCTCTTCCTCGCCTCATTGACCCTCTCGTTCAGTCGCACCTCCGCCTCCCTCCTCTCCCCCGCCTTCCGCGCGAGGTACCGCCAGTCCTCGTTCTCGACCGCACGGGCAAACACCCTTCGCATCCTTTTTGAATATAGCTGGCAGCTGATGCCACCCGGCCCCTCACCGTGCGCAGGCTGCAGCGAGCCCTGGAAGCGCGACGCGAGCAAGGAATCATGCTGCGCCGCGGGCTCGACGACCGTCTCATAGCAGTCCTCGCAGACGGTGAAGTGCGGGAGCGCAGGGTCGTAGTGCCAGAGCGTGTTGGCGACAAAGTTGTCGCGGTGGCATTCCTGACCCAGGGCTTTGCGGGCGGCGAGGGCGGCGAAGGGGGTGGGGTCCGCGGGCTTGCGGGCAGTGGTGGCGCGCTTGTGTATGGTGGCGAGGGTGGAGAGGTAGATGGGGAAACGGGAGCTGGTGGCGCGGAGGGCGCAGCCGCGGGCGTCGTGCGTGTCGCGGCTGGGGAGGCGCTCGAAGAGGCCGCTGAGGGTTGGGAAGAGGCATTCGATTTTGCGCACGTCGGTGTAGCAGAGGTGGAAGTCCTTGATGAATAGCCCATCTGCGTCGCGGAGACCGTACCAGGAATGGTGGGATTCGTAGGTGCCGGGGCAACGGGCGCTGGTCTCCTTGATGTAGCTGAGGTCTTTGAGCAGGCTGAGTTGGGTGCTCCTTTCTTGGAGTGCCAGTCGCCAGGCGAATTGGACCCAGGGATCTCCTCCGAATGCGCATCTGACTTTCGTGTCGAGTGGCAAAGGGGGAGACCGCCTGAAAAGATTCCGGTAGACCGTTCGCTCAACGTGATCAATGCAATCGGGGCAGAAATCATAGTTCGGGGCGCCGATGAGAGTGTACCAGTCAGAGTAGCCAGCGACAAGCTCCGAACGATGGCAGGATGGTAAACCCTTCTTCAGGAGATTATGGGAATCTTTCTTAACCTGCTCTGAAGGTCCGTTGGAAGAAAGTCGGTGTTCCTCTTTCTTTACTGACGACTCAAGATCCTGTCGTTTGTCCAAGCGAGGAATCTCGGCCGAGGAATGGCGCGAATCCACGCGTGGTCTAGCAGGCTGCGCCGTGCGGCTCGACGTGTTCGGTGCTTGGCTGGGCACCGGGGACGCTGCTCGCGACAGAGTTTTTGACTCGGAGAGTCGGGAAGCATGCTGGGATTGCTTAGGCTCAGGGAGATACTGGTACTCTCTCTCGCACGGAATTGAAATTGGCGTTGCTGGTCCATCTTCAGTTGGGTATGGCAAGTAGCTTTGTTTGTTCGTGAAAGTAGGCGCGTCCACGCGTGCTGCTGTCGACATGGGCTCCTGTCGCAGCGAGCTAACTCGCGACGCTGTTTTGCCCCGTCGCGCAGCATTGGCAGCCATCAACGCACTCCAATCAAGCTCCATTTGGGGAAGACGAGATGTGCCACCGGGAGTTCTCGGTAGCGGCGACGATGGACGGGAAGTAGAGCCAACATTCTGACGCTCGCGGGGAAACTCTGCACTGAATCTCGGCGATCGTTGCGCCGATGTGGAGTCCGGCAACGAGGGTGCGCGAGTCGGCGAAGCGGTACGAGAAGAAGCGTAGCTAGATCTCCTGGAATGCTGCGTCGATTGCTCTGTGAAAGACATAGGTGAGGCTGTGAAGTAGGAATCAGTCGCGTCGTCGAGAGCGCTGGAGGTCATCAGTGGCGTTGGCCTCCGTGTTTTGTCCATGTGAAGCTTTGGCAGAGTTGGCGAGGTGTTGCCAGTGTCAGTGTTCCTGCGCGAGTCGAAAGAAGCATTTCTCGATGGCTCCGCGTGGAGGCGGTTAGAAGGCGCCCTTTCTCTGATCGATGCATCGGGGCGAGCAGGGTGAGTCTGCGGCCGACGCCACAGCGTGGCGTGTCCAGACGTATATGGCGAGGCCTTGTGACGGCCAGAGTAGGACGATTGGGCGTTGGTATCATGATCAGAGTCGTCAATGGCCGACTCCTCGTGCAAGGTAGCAGCCGGGAGAGCGTCCCCCCTAGTATGTCTTGATGGCGGACTGGCACGAGCAGACGCCCTGCGGGGCGAGGACGGCTGCTGCGGAGCGTCAATTCCCGTAGTCTTGTGGTTCCATGCATCTTGTGGAGAGAGGTGAGATTTTGGAGAGGTAACAAGAGGCTTCCGAGCAGACGAGAATGCATAGGGAGAAGCAGTCCGTTTGTACATCTCAGGAACGTTATTATCGACCTCGCTGAAATCAGTGTTGAGCCTCGACGGCCTGCGCTTCGTTTTGCGAGCCCGTTCGTCTTCGCTCGTGGGAGGAGTCGGCAAGCCATTGGCGGGTGCCTCGGCTTTGGGCCTGTGTAATGGTCGATCGTATGTACCGACTAAATCGGGGTTGACCTCCACCACGGGTTCCTGATCGATCGTGCCCCGTGCTCTAACCTCATCTTTCCCAATGTCTTTCAAGATCTTTTGCGTGCCGGCTTCCCTGGCCAATGACGTAGCCTCATCTTCGCATGTCGGTGGAGGGGGCCAACTGTGCCGTCGACGCATGCGACTCAGCGAACGCGCTGGTCGGCGTGAGGGCTGATCATGCGCAGGGAATAGCCGCTCATGAAGCTGTGCGTCGTAGCTGAGCCGGTTCGATCGTTTGTCGCCTTGTCCACTTGGATCATCCGGTTTCAAAAAGGCCTCATCTCGTGAAGATCGTGTGAAGGAATGCTGTCTCCGAGAAGAACGTGGTCGTGGGTCGTATGCATCGTAAAAAGAAGCCATGGCTGGGAGAAGGGACTACATCAGGCGGATTGGCAACGAATGAAGAGTGCAACGGTGGTGAGGAGAATCGACAAAGGGAGCGAAGGGTAAGAAGAGTTGAAGGGTGGTGTCACTGGTCAGCAAACCCGCACTCTTAAACCCCACCCGTTCATGGCCTTGGGGGTCGAGGACTTGAGCCGACCGCTGCGGGCGAGAGCTTAGCACCTTCGCACACGCTCCAGGTTTGTCAAGAGCTGGCGTATTTCATCACCCGTGGGGCATCTGGCGGTACATGCGGCAGACGGAGGTACCTTGCTGTAGCACGGCGATGGACAGGCCGACAGCACTGCCTACGGGTGAGGTAGACTGAGGGCCGGCGGTGGGACTATCCGCGGCCGCCGCCCGCACAGGGTCAGCACGTGATTGGCCCGTCACCAACGTTCCCTTCTCCATCGTCTGCAGCGCTCTCACCACAATGCCTCGCCTGCTCCCTTCATGCGTCTGCGCCCAGCCGGGTCTTGTACGCCATCTGCAGGCCAGCACTCGTTGCATCCAGCGCGCACCCACCGGGCGCAGTCACAGTGGCTTCGCTGCTTCTGCTGCTCACTCTCGGACCACCAGGCAAGCAAACAATCAGGCAACGCCGCCGTTCCCCGGGGGAACTTCGTACGCTGGCTCGCCGGCAACAACGCCCTATAAAGCGACAGGAATCGATTGGAGCCACCGCGCTGGACGAACACGGCCCAGCGGCGCATCGAGACCATTCCATCGCCGGTCGCGCACTCGAGAGCAGTCGGCCGATTCCACGGGCAACCTAACGCGCCCGCGCCGACCGGTCGAGGCTTGGACCTTGCAGTAGTCGGCAGCTGTGGCGATTTGTGCATGATCGTCTGGAGTACTGTAGCATGTACGCCGCGTCAGATACCGACCACGCCGACTTGAGAACGAACGCACAGCTCCGCTCGAGCTAACTTTCGCTGCGCTTCTCACTCTTGCCCACCTAAACAGTCACACGACAGCCTTGACGCGTTTCAGCGCTTCCCCGGACATCTGCCGTCACCTAAAACTCTACCGTGTTGCAAAGATCTTTTTTTGAGTATGGACCTCACACATGCTTGCTGTGGGAATGATTTGGGCAGCACTGTCTCCCTTTCTGATGCCCGCAACACCTCCGGGCGAGCAGACGCCTTTGCGAAATGGGACCATCTGAGAGTCATACGCGAACCTGATGCAATCGGGCTCAGTACGATCATAGGTGCACTCTTATAGCCATTCGGCTGCTGTCAAATCAGCTTCTTCTGTGCAGTCTTTAGCATAGCACAGTGACTTTGTTTGCTTCATCATCGATCGCATGCCTCGCTCTTGCCGGTCGCTCGCAATCGCTCACCGAGCTTCTGCATGCAGCGAAGATCTCGTCACCACGTAAGGCCAGCGCACTAATGTGTGGACCGCAACACCCTGATCTGGACTCTGATGTACTGTTTGAGCTTGACCAACCACGCAGCTACCCTCTCAAGGAAGTGCTGTACGATTCACTATCCCCTGGTGAGAAGGGCGATTGCCAATGCGCCTACTTTGCTCTCTTTTCCTATTGGTACGTTCATTCTCTAGCTGCCTCATAGCTGACCAAAGGTGGCTCAAAGGAAGGCTTCACCGCCACTGAACATCGTTTCCTTTACACCATCTCAGCATGACGCTTCGCAAAGATACATCTCAAGCGCTCCACCTTTCTGCTGCTGCTACTGCTTCCAACGGGCCTTTTTCTCACGCGTGCAACGCTGAATGTTTGACTCACGATGCCGTTGAATTTACACAACCTGAGCGCGGGAAGTGTTTGAAGCCCAACGCCGACATCTCTCATGCTCAAGAGCAACGAAACGGATCATGCTGGACTCTATTGCTGTTTTCAAAAGGCATTGAGCTAATTAATTCACCGGGGTTCGGATGGGATTCGCACCCGACTACACGACGACCATCTTAGCACCTCTTCTGCTGCGTCTCCAAACTCAATCATCGATCGCAACACTTTAATCCTGCTCGCAAAAACAAGTGTCTTCAACACGCACGACAGCACCTGCTCACAGGCCAAACCTCGCTATGCGGAAAAGCGATGGGCTCTTACAGCTGATGTTGAGGAGGGTTGAGTCGTGGAATTCATCGCAGTGGTGCTTTTCCGTTGTTGCTCTGCGATCGACAGTAGCGTTGCTGGCCATACTAAGCGTCGTCCTCCGCATCTGCTTTCGCTTGCCTGGGCGGCAAGAGCATCTCGTCGCGATCAGGTTATACCCGTGGCACGCCTCGCTACGCTGCAAGTCTCCTATATACCTCTTGTCTCTGGCAAGACATGAACACATGATATGTCTTGATGCTTGTGGTGTCGAGAACTATATGCTCGCAGACACAGAACGCTCGCCAAGTTTGCCATGTTGAAGAATGGGCGACCAGGGAAGAGAACGCTCTGCTGAGTACCTTAGGAAGTGAACAAAGGGGACCAGGAAGATGGTCGTGAAGGTAAACGCATTGTAAAAGTCTACATATGAATTCTACGTCATCATCCTTCCTTGCGGCTGTCTCTGCCCATCGTACCGTCGATTGAACGCCACAATCACGTTCGCACACCAACTGCAGTAGATACTTTTCTACCTCTATACACAAGGGGAACGCCTCGCGTGGCCGCCAGATCTGCCAGATCTGCCTTTGACCCGGATCGATCAACCGAAAGATGTAAAAGTCTCCTGCTGGCCGAAGGTTGACAAAATTTAGTTCCCATCTATTTTCAAATGCTCGCTCCAAATAATGGTCTCACACCTACACACTTTCATATTTTCGCGTGGACAATTGCCGCATGTAATTGCCACCAGCAAGACAAGGCGTCTTTGTAAAGATCATAGAAGTGTGTTCTAGCAGCAGCATTCGAGCGGCCATCCCGGCGTCCGCGTTGGGGCGCCTGACACGCGTGGCGCTCGCTCCTAATTTTCCCGTCCTACGATTCCGAAGTAATCCGAAATCTGTGATTGGCTGCGCTGCTCGCCTCTTTCCCTTTCGAGCTAAGGCCATTCCCGGCAGGTCGCAAGTTTTTGTTTCCCTTTCGCCTCGCTCTCTCTCAACTCCTCTTACACCACTCTGCACATCTTCAATCCACCTGCATCTTTCATCACCACCCGCGCAACTTCGATCGACCTTCACCAGTACCTTCGATTAGATTCAGACAGGCAAAATGGGCGGCAAGGACAGCTTCTCCGAGGGTGAGTATCCTAAACTTCGCCAGTCGAGCATCACCATAGCGGTAGCGCATCCATGCTGGAAGAGAGGCGCGTAGTCGACTGGATCTGAGGACCAGAGAGCAAGCCGGAAGTCATCGGTCAAATCGATGGGCAGCTCAAACCCTCTTCCGCGGCGCCGCCAATGTTCGGCATACTACGACTCCCGCGCCTCCCTGTGGCACTTCGCTTTGGAAATTCTCGCTCACGGCAATTCTCAGGTGACAGCAAGAAGGGCGCCAACCTCTTCAAGACGAGATGCGCGCAGTGCCACAACCTCAAGGAGGGTGAGGGCAACAAGATCGGCCCCAACCTCCACGGGCTCTTCGGCCGCAGCACTGGCTCGGTCGAGGGCTTCTCCTACTCCGACGCGAACAAGCAGAAGGGCATTACGTGGAATGAGGACACTCTGGTAAGTTCCTGTTGAAAGTCGGGACGGGTTGAGAAAGAGACAGTGGGTTGACAAGCACGACAGTTTGAGTACCTCGAGAATCCCAAGAAGTACATTCCCGGCACGAAGATGGCCTTTGGTGGGCTGAAGAAGGCCAAGGACCGGAACGACCTGAGTGAGTCCTGCACGCCTAGCCGAGATTATGGAACCACTCTGACACATCCGCAGTCACCAACCTCCGCGAAGAGACGAAGTAGACGATGCATCGAGTTCTACCTACCACCTCACCTCCACCAACTTGTACGATCACGAATGTACAACTACCTAACTAGACCGCGCCTGAGATAGAGCTGGGGACTCCAGCATCGCTCCTCTGCGAACAGCTTGCGAGCGACGGGTGCGCATTCGCTTTTTGAGCTCAGTTCTGCTTGTGATATATATCAGGATGCTCGGGGCGAGCTGTGAAATTGAAGGGTTCTTCACTCTCTTGATTCTTCACGATGACGAAGGAACGGCCTCTATTTGAACTTTCATTCATTTGCAAAGCACGTGTTCCACGACTCACGTGCTTTCGTGTTTTCGTGTTTCCTGGACGCGCCTTTGTGCCACCTGCCCGTCCCGACGCCAAGACACTGTCTATCTGTTTCCTCTGAGAACTTTTCTTTAGAAACAGCGCCTCAACCTCTCCAACTCTCTGATCACCTCACTACCTTACTGAACACTTCCCTTCCAGTCTGATCTGTCATTGCATTCCAGCACCCTCATTCGTTCTTGCCTTGATCACATTTCGGCCCCCCTCTCGTCCAACCATGCCACCAAGGAACATCTGGGCCAACAGGCCGAATGGCCATGGAAGGAACCCCAATGCAGGCGGTGGTGCTTTGTATGTTCTCACTCTTTCCCCAGCAACCACCAAACTGATTTGAAGTGACAGACTAACCATGTGGCAGCAACACCTCCATTCCGGACAAGCTGAAGGTAAAGATCCCCCAGCATATCGACACGATATCTAGGCACTAACATGCACCACCAGTGCTGCCGCTGCTCCAAAGTGAAAAACCACGATGGCTTCGCAAAGGCTCGCGTAGAAGAGCTGAAATCCAATGCCCGCCGGGGTATGTCGAAGCCCACGCCTGCTTCGCTAGAAATCGCGTGCCTCATGTGCACCACCACCAATCGCATGGAACTCCAGTGTTTGACCTGTGGGATCTGGAAGGGCAAAGACGCGTTCAGCAAGAATCAGCGGAAGAACGGCGACAATTGCGTGAGCCATTTCCGCTCCCGAAGTCTGTACCCAATGTCAATGCTGACTGACGAATGTATAGAAATGCATGCCCTGCATGGAGGAGCAGCTCAACACCGAGCCACCGGCTGACAGCGATGACGGTTCTAGCCCTGCAAGCGCCTCTGACGACGACAGTGACTTCGACCCCTACGCGGATGATGTGAGTTGTAACTTTCGGGAACGATCTATGACCGGCCAGTCGGTACTGACACACTTCCAGGGAGGCTCCACGATTGCAGGCGGAACTATCCACGGCGGCTCAACGCTTGCTGGTAGCATGAATACCCTCTCCGTCAGCGGCAGCGGAGCAGACTCTTCAACCACGGGCGGCGTGCCCGTCAATGCACCCAGCAACTACAGGAGCAACGGCAAGCCCTCCCATTCCCCCTATTCTCTGAACCTGAACTAACACACCTCCCCCACAGTCGCCTCCAACTCCGGCTCCACCTTCGTCCCCCCCCACCTCCGCGCCCGCGGTGCCGCCTCCATCGCCTCGACCGAGAACGACTCAGCTTCCGTCGCCTCAACCAGCACGCGCGCCACGACCACAGACACCTGGAACAACCCGCGCAAATTCGCCAAGGTCCTTGCAGCACCGAGGCGTGGCCTGCCGCCCCAGCCACAGCAGCCACAGCAGCAGCAGCAGCAGCAGCAGCAGCGGAGGGCACAGTCGCCGGTGCAGAGTAGCGCAGGACCGGATGATGAGGTGACCGTGCAGTCGTCGGATTCGGAGTCTGATTAGGAAGGGAAGGGTGGTGGAGTGGAGCTAGGTTGACGGTTCTAAGGGGGTTGGGCGGGGTCTACTCGTGCCCGGGTGCACGGTGGAGGGTTCGCGTACGAGGCCGTGAGGGACGACTGACGGACTGCCTCAGACCTGGGGCGTGGCATCGTCGCTGGCCGCGGGTCAACGGAGGCAGCGATGCCGCCGGGTGCGGTCATCTCCTTCCCGCGGACGGTAGCAGGACACAAGGATTCTCAGATGACGAGCATGAAGTATCACGACCCTCACTGTGCAGCTCTTTCCCTCTCCCGTTCCATTGTTCTCCCACAGCCGTGCTTCCGCGTTCGGAAAAGCCCCCAACACTCCCTTCTCCCCCCCCCCCAGTGTTCGTTAGGCCTGCACATGTTCGCCCAGCCCCGCGGCGCCTCCGGGGCCACCCAACGCCATCCTCCAGTCTCGTCCCGCCCATCCGCAAGGCAATCGCCGCGTTTCGTGATCTCAGACGTCCTCCGCACCTGTGCAAAGCGATTTGATATTGCTCGCCCCCGGGCTCGGGCTACACCATTGTAGACCTTTCCCCCTCTCACAAGCC
>JAWXCT010000136.1:105868-121642 GCA_034509035.1 Saxispiralis lemnorum
GGGAGGGCGAAGGTGGAGGTTGGGGGTGGGGAGTAGAAGTGCCCGCTGAACAGCTGTAGACTCCTGTCGCAGGTCTTGCTGGCCGTATTACTGTATTGATTCAGGGTCGTCGGCACAGCGAAAGCCTGTAGAGCACGTGGAAAATCAAAGTTATCGTCGATTCACATTTGTTCCAGTCCCGTTCCCTTCTGCTCCTAGCAGCGTCCAGTTCGCTTGCGGATTAGATACGTACAAGATACACACCAAGCGAGAGAAGGGTGACGCAGCAAGTGGAAAAGCACGTCCTTCTCCGTTTAAAGTCCAGCCCCCACGAGCGCAGCAGGAGCAATGATGAATATGCAAACGGCCCAACATCATGTAAGCAAGAAGAGACATTGGACACACATGAACAAACGCCTTCGCTGCGGAATAAAGAAAAAAAAAAAACCAATGTCACCAAGCGTCTGCGCCCCAGCCACCGCCACAGGCGCCCTCGCTGGACCACGAGACACTGACTCTCCAAAAAAACGCCGTCAAACTCCGCACTTTTCCTGTTCATTACCGCTTCCGTGCATAGACATGACCGCCCCTGCCCTCCCGCCTGCAGGCCCGCTACGTGTGCTATGCACCCCCGCCCGGCTTCGCCTTCTTGCCGATGCGCGGGCTGGGCTTCACTCTCGCGCCGGCCCCAGTCCCACCGCCGCCAGCACCAGCTCCGGGGCCGACGCCTCCTCCACCACCTCCGGCAGGAGCTGACACGCTGTCCGCGCCTCCGTCGTCCGCCTCGTGCTTGACCGTCGTGCTGCGCCGGCGCTTGTTGTTCGTGTTGACCTGCGGGCTGGTGGTGGCGCTGGCGGCAGCGGAGGCCCCGCTCGCGGTGCCCTGCGCGCTGTGCTGAGGCAGCATGGGCGGCGCGGCCATGGCGTTCTGGTGCGGCGAAGGGGTGTGCGTCATGCCCGCGGCGGCTATGGGGCCGCCCAGGTGCGCGTTGGGCGGCATGTGGGGGCTGCCGCAGTTGACGGGAAGGCCGTGGGGAAGGGCCATGGAATTCATGGAGGGGGAGGGGAATTGCGGGTGCGGGAGGTGGGACATTGAGGGTGTGCGGTTCGGGATGGCGCCATTGGGGGGAAGGGCGATGTGAGGGGTGCCTGGTTGCTGGCCTGGGGGCGGCTGCTGCTGCTGCTGCTGCTGCTGCTGCTGCGGACCGCCGTTGGCCTCGTACTGGGCGACGAGGGCCTCCATGGCCTGGTCCGGGCGCATGTGCTTGTCTTGGGCGAAGCCAATGAGCTCGTTCATGACGTTCATCGTTTCGCCGATCTAGAAAGAAGACATGGATGCTCGGTCAGCCTGCGCCCGAGAGATGGTCTTCGGCTGGCGCCGCAAGGGGCTGGTGATGCAAGGGCTGCGTCGTCGTCACGTCGGTTGCGCTCACCTCGAGGAACTGCTGCACGCGCGCCGTCACCCCCATGGTGCCCTTGGGCGCCTTGGGGAAGTGGTCGATCGTCAAGCCTTCGAATTGCGATTGGAGCTTTTGCTGGGCCTTGGGGAGTTTGTTCTTGGCCATCTTAGGGGAGGTGTTCTTGGGCGGCGCGGAGCTCCAGTTTGTGAGGAGCCGCTCGATTTCCACCCGCGAGACGGTTTCTTCAGAGTGGGTTGTTTGGATCTCCATCGAATCGATTTGGTCTAGGCCGGGGGCGAAGACGACGTTGACACTGCCGCTCATCTCTAGCCGGGCGCCGTTGGGATAGGTGATCGAGAGGGTGGCGTTCTGGAAGGAGACCTGGTTGCGGTTCTGGGTCATGGGCGATTCTCTAGCATGTTCCGTATGCAGGCGAATCGACCTTGCGCCCGAATCAAAGTACATCTGAAAGTACCTCGCGATGGTCGATCGGGGCACCACATAAGTCTTGAACTTGTGGCTGCCATTGTTGTTGGCGTCGTCGTAGGCAACTGAATGGAGGACGCGACCCTCGGACGCAAAGTGTCGATCGACGAAAGCCTTCCACTGATCTACGTCCTTGCCGGTCGTCTGGTCAAAAGTGCTAAGCTGATCGACAAATTGCATCAGTTTCAGAATGAAAAGACCCTGCTGCTGCTGCTGTTGCTGCTGCGCTTGTGCCTGCTGTTGTGCTTGTTGCGCCTGTTGCGCCTGCATCTGTTTCTGCATGGCATTCTGCTGCATGTGCTGCATGTAAGACCGTTGCCTTTGCTGATGCTGAATGGCTTGAATTTGCTGCGGGGTAGGCCCTTGCTGGCCCTGGCCTTGCTGTCCCTGTGGTTGAACCTGCTGTTGCGTGGGTGTTCCTTGCTGCGGTTGGCCTTGATGGCCTTGCTGGGGCGTGCCCTGCTGCGATGGAGCCTGGTGTTGCTCATTTGGGTTCGCCATTCGCGATTGAGGGCGCATCTGTCCGGGGTGCTGGCCTTGACCTTGCTGACCCGACTGTCCAGGCTGTGCTCCTTGATTGCTTTGTTGCGAGTTCGCGTGTTGCATCGCCAGAGCCTGTTGCATTTGCTGGTTTTGGTGATTTTGGTGGCTTTGCTGGTTCTGATGACTTTGCTGCGCCTGCTGATGTTGCTGTTGTTGCGCCTGCTGCTGCTGTTGCTGCTGCTGATGCGCTTGCTGCCGATGTGCGTGTTGCTGGTGTTGCTGCACCTGGTGCGCCGCTTGCTGCTCTTGCCGTTGCTGCATTAGCTGCATCTGTTGCTGCTGCAAATGCTGCGGAAGCTGGACCCTCTGAGGATGCATGCCAAGATTGTTCTGTTGCATCTGCTGCATCTGCTGAGGGTTAAGGCCTTGCATGGCGCCCTGCTGCATTCCCCCCATCCCGTTGGCCTGCATCTGAGCTGCAAGCTGTCTATTCCGCAACATGGCCTGATGCTGCTGGTGCTGCATCGCAAATTGAGGATTGTTTTGCACTGGAAAAATAAAATGTCAGCCAAGTTTTCATTCGCAGGGCATAGAATTGAAGACGTTGCGCAGAACGTGACATTTGGTTCGCGTACACCAGCGTCGGCGACATTGACGTGACGCGATACTTGAAAGGAGACGGCAAAACCCCCAAAGTCCATGTCCATTCACGGCCTGCGCTTCCGCCAATTTGGTTCGTGCAAACGCTTGTAAGTTGAAGGAAATGGGTTAGACCTACTCTGCTGCTGCATCATTTGCTGCTGCTGCTGCTGTTGTTGCATGGCCGCCTGCGGATTGAGATGGCTCATTGCATGCGCATTTGGAGCCCCTCCGGACATGCTTTGCTGTCCCATCTGACCAGGGATACCACCATTCATCTGACCGCCTGGGTGCTGACCGCCCATGCCACCAGGTTGGCCTATACCGTTTGCCCCGGGCTGCATGCCCATCATGGCACTCGGTTGACTGACTTGCTGAGAGCCAGGACCAGAAGCGCCTGGATGACCCATTTGTTGCATTTGCGCGGGGGTCATAGGCTGGCCTGGGGTCATCGAAGGGTGACCGTGCGGGGGCATGCCTGTGTGCATCCCCTGTTGCGGATAGCCGGCCGCCATCATCTTGCACCTGCTCCGCCTGCGGCACCACAATTATGGCTCCTGCTCTTATTTCGATTCTTCGTCCTTCAAGGTGGTGCGATCGAGTAGAAGGAAGGGGCCGGTCCCAACGCCTCGCGCGTCGCGGCGTGATGGAAGTCGCGCAATTGATCCCGCACGAGAAGCGCAATGCATAGGGCGAATCCAGTAATGTGCTACCAGCAAAAAGACAAGGCGAAGGGAGGAGTGAACACGCGCTCGAAGCGAGCGTCGCGCGACGTGAGCAAAGGGCGAGCGAGTACTCGGGAAGAGTCAACGAAACGTGGGTTGCGCGTCGAAATCGCTGGTGGCGGGGAACTGCACGGCAAAGGGTGGTAGGTAGGCAGGCGAGTACGTCGAGAGTTTCGTGCAGGTCACGGCGAGTGAAAGTCGTGGCCCTGGGGTAGAGTCCACGTGACGACTTCAGATGGAGCGGAGCATG
This sequence comes from Saxispiralis lemnorum, assembly GCA_034509035.1. Taxonomy (NCBI): domain Eukaryota; kingdom Fungi; phylum Ascomycota; class Dothideomycetes; order Mycosphaerellales; family Aeminiaceae; genus Saxispiralis; species Saxispiralis lemnorum. The sequence goes on from JAWXCT010000136.1 coordinate 109,830, forward strand.
GGCCGCTGTTGGTGGACGGGCGCTGGCGCAGATTCGGCCTCGGCGCGTGGAGGGAAGAGAGAGAGACGAGTGAGGTCGACTGCCGAGACACACGAGGATGAGGAACAACGTACTGCAGCAAGGCTGAGATACGGTGGGAGGCGGTCGGGGATTTGAGTCGCAGCGAGCCGGGCGAGAGGCGGCGTCGGGCTGCAGAGCGGCGAGCGGATCGGCAGTCAGGCTGCGGTGGGGGAGGAGCGGCGGACGCTCGGCTTCTGGCGGCCTGCAGCTGCGGTGAGCTTGTCGTCACTTGTGTCGGTCGACTCAAAGACAGCCGTGTGGGCGAAAGGCGGACAAGTCTGCGATATACGACGCTGATGGCGAAGGGAAAGGAGTCGAGGAGGCATTCGGTTGCATAGAGAGCATCGTTGGGGAGGCGCAGGCTCATTCGGCCTGGCGGTGTTTGAGCGGCGGAGCACGTGATTCTCGCCGTCTGTGCGCACCTTGGCATCCCGAGCTATATTTTTCTGCCGGCAGAGCTCTGCAAGCTTCCTCTCAGCACCACCACCCACCCTCGACATTCCAGTGGGGCAACGATACTGGCAGTGTCGCGGCAGTCCTGTCGAGGGCAGGTGGATGGCTACGGGTATGTCGCTGGCTTCCTTTTCTCCCCCCCCGTCTTGAAAGATGACAACTACAACAATATTGTCTTCTTTTCCCAGCGGATTCGCCCTTGACGAAAATTAGTCTGTTCCGTTCTTTTAGGACGTATTACTTGCCAGTAACTTTTGCCTGACAAGACTTGCCATGCTTTCTCTTATACACCCGCCGGATACGCGCCCATGCTGACAGCATCAAAGATGTAGTGCTCGAACCTGCTGTACTCTGGACGTCAGCCTCGCGCTCTTACCATTCTTTCTACGACTCGCCTGTCCGAGTCGAACCCGCGCGGTCATCATAGTCACGAAGCTGAGAGCCTGACACTTGAGAAAAAATCATTGCAGATCAGAACACAGCGCAAAGCTCTGTAGTAAAAGGTTCGTCCGTACATTCCATTTCCTGAACAACTTTCTGCGCACCCCTCGCCGGGTCGCATACTGGATGATGAAAAACTTTTCCACATTCGCAGTTTCCACGCTAGCCGTCGCCTTACGAACCTATCTAGACGGTGCTGAGCGCGCAATCTTCCTTGGATGTCTGACAGCACAACTCATCATTTAATTCGTTCGCACACGAGTATTGGGAGAGTCAACGCTAACATCGACGTACACCCGCAGATTATCCCAATCGAACCTGTTGAAGTCCCGCTCGCGCTACCGTGCACGCTAACGTCAATTCTGTCAATTTTATAGCTTTCGCAATGAATTCTGGTCTTCCACTTCCACTCTTCTCCACCGTCTTTTCCACTGTCCTCGCTTGCACGACATGGCTGCATCTTGACTAAACAAAATGTCCATTATGTTCTCATTGAAACACTGCCGTTCTTACTGGTACCTGCGCTTTCCGCGTCGCAGGTCATTCCCGGGGAACGTGTGAGCAGCAATGAGATCTATCAACGACTTCACGTCGAGATGTCTCTCTTGGGCCGGTCATCTTTCGAATCCAGGCAAGTCCCGGTTGTTCGAGATCGAACATGCGCTCTTGCCCCTGGGTCATCACATAGAACATCGATAAACAAGCCATTCCAGCAAGCGAGCCATTGTTTGAGACGTTCGAAGACACGTAGAGATCTCGAGAGATATCCATGTAGTTCGATCTTGACTCTCCCATTTCGCGAGTCTGTAAACATGATTTGCCAGAGCACGTTGCTGATTATGCGAGGAGATGCGCATGCGCCATGTGAAGAGGAATAGAGTCGTGAGATTATTGGGGAGGGATAGACCGTGAAATGCTGCATCTCCGCATGCAATCGGTAAGCTTGGCGTCAGGCGGCTCGGCCAGCTTTGGCGACGTCGACGGGAGCTTCCAACCTGAGCTTGGTCCTGGGAACACCGCTACACACCTCATCACGAGTTCGCCGCCGACTGCCTTTCCCCACGACATCTTCCTGCCGTGCCGACATCGAACGCGCTCTTTCGACCTCGCCATCTAAACGTTAGACCACCAGCAGAGCAGCGGCCATGGCAGGCGAGTCGGAGCACAGCGATCCCCGGATGATGAAGGTCACTCCTCGCCTGCGGTACAACACCATTGGTGGTGTCAACGGGCCGCTGGTCGTCCTTGAGAACGTAAGAGCACCAAGAGAACACGGTACCTTTCAAGAGCGGGTACTGACAGTTCGGGTCAGGTCAAATTTCCTCAGTTCAACGAGATCGTCTCGCTCACGCTGCCTGATGGGACCGAGAGGAGTGGGCAGGTGCTGGAGGCGAAGGGTATGTTCGAGCCAAAGTGACAGAATAGGGTCGCCCGGACTTACAATGCATGTTAGGCAATCGCGCCGTCGTGCAGGTGTTCGAGGGCACATCCGGTATCGATGTCAAGAAGGTCCGTGGCCCCAACCAGCATTATTGTCTCGCAGCCCCACTGATTCTTGGATAGACCAAAGTCGAGTTTACGGGCCACAGCTTGAAGCTCGGCGTCAGCGAGGACATGCTGGGACGTGTGTTCGACGGTTCCGGGCGTGCCATCGACAAGGGCCCCAAGGTCCTGGCGGAGGACTACCTCGACATCAACGGCTCGCCCATCAACCCCTACTCCCGCGTCTACCCCGAGGAGATGATTTCGACTGGTATCTCCGCCATCGACACAATGAACTCGATTGCGCGCGGGCAAAAGATCCCCATCTTCTCCGCTTCTGGTCTGCCGCACAACGAGATCGCGGCGCAGATCTGTCGGCAAGCCGGGTTGGTGCAGCAGCAGAGCATGAATAAGAGCACGCACGACAACCATGTGGAAAACTTCAGCATCGTGTTCGGTGCAATGGGTGTGAACTTGGACACCAGCCGCTTCTTCACGAAGGACTTTGAGGAGAACGGGAGTATGGAGCGCGTGACGCTGTTCTTGAACTTGGCCAACGACCCGACGTACGTTCGTTAGTTTTCATTCGCTGGGCCAACCTGCTGACCGCAAACTCACAGTATTGAGCGCATCATCACACCCCGTCTCGCTCTGACGACGGCCGAGTACTACGCCTATCAGCTCGAGAAGCATGTGCTGGTCATTCTGACAGACTTGTCTTCTTACTGCGACGCTCTTCGTGAGGTTTCGGCCGCCAGAGAAGAAGTACCCGGTCGAAGAGGCTACCCGGGATACATGTACACGGACTTGTCGACCATTTACGAGCGTGCTGGACGTGTCGAAGGCCGCAACGGTTCCATCACGCAAGTGCCAATTCTCACCATGCCTAACGACGGTAAGCTACGTCCGCTAAATCGCTCCTCTTCTGTTGCATGACTGACCGCTTTCCAGACATCACCCACCCCATTCCCGATCTGACAGGCTACATTACGGAAGGCCAAATCTTTGTCGACCGCCAGCTTGACAACAAAGGCATTTACCCCCCGATCAACGTCCTCCCCTCGCTCTCCCGTCTCATGAAGTCCACCATCGGCGAAGGCCATACGCGCAAAGACCACTCGGACGTCTCCAACCAGCTCTACGCCAAGTACGCCATTGGGCGTGACGCCGCATCGATGAAGGCCGTCGTCGGTGAGGAGGCGCTGTCCAACGAGGACAAGCTCTCGCTCGAGTTCCTGGAGCGCTTTGAGAAGGGCTACATTGCGCAGGGCGCATACGAGAAGCGCTCCATCTTCGACGGGCTGGACCAGGCGTGGGAGCTGCTGCGCGTGTATCCCAAGGAGCTGCTGAATCGAATCCCCAAGAAGATGCTGGATCAGTTCTACGAGAGGCAGGGTGGGAAGGACACGAGGGATAGCACGAACGCGCAGCAGAACGGCGAGCAGCAGAAGGATGGGAACCTGATCGACGCATGAGGTCTCCCGGTGTTGGGTGGGAAAGAGAAGATGGAGGGTGAGGGTCGGGGCACCTCACAGTTTGTTTCCTCGGCGTCTGTGGGGTTTGTATGTAGCAGTTTCATTGAGTCTACCACTTTCATCTCAAGTTCCTCGTTATCAGTAGCGTCACTGCGAGTTCAAGAACTCAAGATCTTGCTCGGCGCGCAAATCGACTGTCATTGTCCTCTCGCATTCCTCTGTTGACCACGGAGAATCTTAGCTCGGCCCACAAATTGATTTGAACATTTCTGCCTTGGCAACGTTTGCAGTTCGTACGCTTTCGCCGTTGTAGAATGAGTGAGAGGAGCCATGACCAATGTGTGAGATCGTCCAGTACCTTCGCTGCGGCTCTTTCCTAAACGGGACCGCTTGGCGAGTTCCTTAGGTCCATCCTTAATGGCGGGATACAGGCATGAGTAGACGTATAAGTCTTTGTCACTCTACGGCGCTACTGTCGACATCACATGGCGTTATGGCCGCGCAGGCAGGCATAACGGAATAATCAACGATAGCAAACAACGCGGCGATCCACACGTACCATGCGCAGGGAAGATGCAAGCGACACATGAACTGCCATCCCCGGCTCCTTTACCTCCCGCATTATGCCTCCCTCAACGGCCCCCTCGAACATCCGCGCCTTCGTCAAATGGAGAGACTCGAATGTGTATGCAGGCGAGGAAATCGAGTGCATCATCACCTTCAAGAATGTAGCAGCATCTCAAGAGCAGGACAAGGAGAAGACCGAGCCTCCATACGCCTTCGGCAATGGCTTCCTTCACGGAGGCAGACGGCCATCGCACGCGACACAGGTCGAGCACAGCAGAGGCTCCTCCATGATGCAGAACAAATCTTCCATGTCGAAAGCGCCGTCAACGTCTAGCGTAAGAGGAGGCCCTGCGACGCGTAGAGGACACAAGCCCGCGCTGTCGCTGAATGTGCTCGGGGGTTCAGCGCAGCAGGGCATGCATACGGCGCCGCTTCCCATAAGGACGCCAAATAGCGCAGTAAGGCCTGCGAAGGGGCATGGAAGGTCGCTGTCAATCATGTCGCTGGGAAGCGACGCTCCTAGCGAAGGGAGGGTTCCAACAACGGTCCAGGCGACCAAACGCCCATCTAGAGCTCACGGGAGGAGCGCCAGCTTGCAGTTCGTGCCAAAACTGCCGCCTCAACAGACTGGATCGACAGCGAGTGCGCTGTCCTCTCGCCAACCCTCGCCACTGTACGAGTCTACCACGCCGCCCACAGGTGGTGCGGGAAGCGGCGAATTGCTATCCATTCGGCCATCAAGGAGACGGCCTGGCGCAGTGTCAGCCGACCATACGCCTCAGCTTGGACGCCGGAACAGTACGCACAAACCTATGCCATCCGGTGCTTTCAATCCAAACTTTCAATTTCCGCCCCCGCAGCAGACGAAGAATCCCTCGCCAAAGGGCGAGCACGCGAAGCCTCCTCGAAGCCCGTCGACAATGCACTCCGCGCAGCAGCGACCTGTCTCGCCTCGCCCGGCAGAAGGTTGGTCCGGTGTTTTGGGCAACCTCAACCCCATCTCTCGCGTAATGTCCGAGACGAACTCGAGCGGCACGCCCCGGACGAGCAGCGAGTTCTACTCTATGAGCAATCATAGCGATGAGACTTTAACGTCGGGGGTGCCCTCACAAGCGCATACCAATGCCAGACTGTTGCCCAAGCCGCCCAGGACGCGCCAGCCATCTCGGTCGGGGCAGTCAGGACAGCAAAAGCCAGCGGAGCCGGAGACGCTCATGATGGGATATGCGAAGACTATGGGTTACTTCACATTGGATGGCAGTCTCATCAACACCGCTCCTTTTGAGGAAGTCAAGCGCAAGGGCGTGCAGGGCGGGGGCGGCGTTGTTGGTCTCGAGCGGACCAGGCGCTCTTTGGGCATGTTTGGCAATTTCAGCTGGGGCAACATTGGCGAGTCGCTCGGCGGTTTTCTGGGCACCAACGAAAACAGCTCGATGGCCCAGATGAAGGCCAGCGTGGGTTCAAGAAGCATTCCCCTGCTCTCGACGCCGCAGAGTCTGCTCTTCGTTGATCTTCGACTTGCGCCTGGCGAGAGCAAGAGCTACAGCTATCGGTTTGCGCTGCCCAGAGGCCTACCGCCTAGCCACAGAGGCCGGGCGATCAAGGTTGTCTATGCACTTTCATTGGGCGTACAGAGGCCTGCAGGTCAATCGGTACAGCATATCGAGATACCCTTCAGAGTGCTCGGCAGCTATGATGGCCACGGCGAAGCGCTCGGACACGACCTGATGTCGCCATACATCATATTGAAGGATGTAGCGCATAGTACAGCCATTGCCTCAGACTCGTTCGCATCCTCCGAATTCCCCAAAAGACCACCACATCCGCCATTGAACCAATCTCAGAAGCCTAAACCGGGTCTCGAGGACTTTCTCTGCTACACTGGGCGGCTGCTCGACGAGCCGAAAGACGCCCACGGAGCGCTCATGTCACCTACCTCTCCCACCTCCCCCTCCCTGACACGCGCCCAAAGCGTGGCCGACCAGCCTCCAGGCAACATAAAAGACGCCGTCGACTTCGCTATTCTGCGCGCCAACCGCGTCACCAACGCCGTGAGCCCGCACACTCCCTTCCCACAGCAGAGCGCGAACCGCTTCAACATCGCTCGCGCCGGCCAGCCCGTCGCAGTCCTCACGCTCCTCCGCCCCGCCTACCGTCTCGGCGAAACCGTCGTCGGCACCATCGATTTCACGACACCCTCCCCGTCAACGCCACACACGCCCACATACTCCGTCCTCATCTCACTCGAATCGGCGGAGCGCATCGACCCCTCCCTCGCTCTGCGCAGCTCCAACTCGATCCAGCGCGTCACCCGCCGCATCCACGCCTCGACGCGCGAGAACGTGCTCTGTGCTTCGCAGGCGGGCTTCAGCCTCGCAGTCCCCGCCGGCGCCACGCCGTCGTTCGAGACGACGGGCATCAGTCTGGCATGGCGGCTCAAGGTCGAGTTCACGACGGCGCGAGAGCAGCAACAGCAGCAGGCGTGGGGACTCGGTGTGGATGAACATGAAGGCGACGATCGGAATCTTAGCGACGGAGGTTTGATGGAGGAGGTGGGAAGTGATGAGCGGGGGTTGACGTTGATGGCGCGCGAGAGGTTGCTGGCGGGAACGTTTGAAGTTGAAGTGCCGGTGAAGGTGTATGGCACCCCCGGAGTTGACGGGAGTTCGGGGCAGGTGGCAGAATTAGTGATTTGAGCCTCCGCAGCTGTGTTGTAGATTCTACCTGTCTCTACTCGCGTGGTGCAGCAAATTATGCCGTACGCAGCGGACACTCGTGACGAATAGTCTTCAAAATGCAAGTGTACAAGGCGACTCATAGCTCTGCTCATCTGACCCATCAAGGACCAATTACAGTGACATGCAATGGCTTCCACGGCTGCGCCATAAAGCCCCAGCTCTAACTCCGTCTGCGTCTTGCCCATGAGGCTGAACGCCGACCTGTGCACAGCGCATCTCGTCGATATCGATCTGCAGTACTATCCTGAAACTTATCCACGCCAAAGAACTGGGGCCAGATTCCTGAGCTGGCATGACGCTGCATGGGATCCCCACGACTGACGATTCCTGAGTATCGCATTGTCATTGAGTAGTACGAGGATGGGTTGTGCATCGCTAATCGGTGGGAGGAGCGGTGGCGAATAGATGGGCCGCCCGTGCGCGAGCATCTTAAAATGTTAACGATGCCATTCCATTTTAATCCGAAGATGCATGCCGGTTGACCTGATGAAGATATCAGGTGAACACACATCTGGGCTTATGGGTACTAGTCCAGGACCAACGGGCCATGGAGAGGGGAGGGGTGATGTCGACGTGGCAAAAGGTGTACAGGTGCGTACAAGCCTCGGCAGGGCGGGATGTTCCACTACAGTTGAGGAGCATGTGAAATGTAGAATGTACTTTATGAAGCCACCATGCATCCTCTCCGCAGAAGAAGTCTTCCTAAGTACGATCGTACTATTACAAGATCCTATCGGCCAGCGATTCGCTCGACGGAACACCGCGATCCCAGCGTACATAATCATCTCCCTGCCTATCGCCCTTGTTGTATTTCCGGTTTGCTCGAGCCCTGGGACTCTGGACGCCCAACGCCCTCCATTTGGCTGGAGGGCGCGTTCCTTGCCGGGCCATCTCCTCCCACTTGCGCACCCCACGCCTCTCCCATCGAAGCCTCCTGTCTTCTGCATCCTCGGCGCTTGGTCGCCATTTCGATTTCAAGATTCGCCTGACTGCTTCAGATGAGACTTGAAAGTGCTCCGATAGCGTGGCTGTGGTGTAGGAGGTGGGATCGGAGGCGTGGAGGGCTCTGATACCATCCATCGTGTCCGGAGACAAACGTTTTCGTGGCTGCCAGCCGACCTCGCCGAATTTCGATTCGAGTGCCTTCTTCTGTATTTGCCAGACTTCTTTCTTCTTGATCGAACGGTGATCTATGCTGATTTCCTTCGCCCCGTCTTTCAATCTGGGGCCGCCCGGCTTCTTGCTTGACGGACCACGCTGCTGGCGCGGCGCTTTTGTCTGTTTGGTACCGGATCCGCCGAGAGCATTTCTCTTTTCGAGCACTGTGGCGACCTGACCACCACTCTGACCATCATGCTCCTGCTCGCCTCTATATCCACTGAGGCTGGCCTGTCTTGCAGGCGCTGGATACTTGCCAGCTTCCATGCGTCGCTTCTTTCGCTCCATTCGCGCGTTCGAAACGCTTTTCACAGGCACGGCGTCTTGTGCTGCAGCCTCAACGGGGTTGACGAGTGCTGGAGAAGGCGCGTCGACTCGGGGACTGGTCTCGTGCAGAGATGGCAGTAAGACTTTGTCCACCGTCTGATTGGTGTATGCGATGATGTCTGACTTTTCCCTCCCTCGGCTGGAGCCTTCTCCATCCGCATTTACGTTGCGTTCTCCAAGCGGGGGCGTTTGGGCTTTCTGCTGCAAAGGCGCAACTACTTCGATCTCGGCGTGCCAGTCATCGTCTAGGCTTGCCTGGCCATTGTCCTGGCGCTGAGGCGCGTTGGGGAATCCAACGTGTACGCAAGTTGTCTGAGAAGCGTTTGGCTCGAGCTCAAACGGGATGAAAGATTCGTCGCTATGTGGTTGCGCGGACGAGTTCAGTTGGAGGACCTGTGTTCTGGTTCGAAACCTTCTTTGGTGATGAAAGTGTATGTGGGGGCGTTGATGACGGATCCGCAGCGCCAGTAAATCTTGTACCAGGCCAGGAGCGTTTCTTGTAGCGAAGAGGGAGCACATAGTAGCCTGTCTCCTTGCAGTGAGGGGAAAGTGGTTCATTCTTCAGCGCCGCAGCCTCAGACGTGAGGTAGCTTCGGGGATAGATCGGGCAGACCCTGCCGAGCTCTCCTGTTCCCCGGCCGTGCTAGGCGACCTCACCTCGTCTGTAGGACCTCAACTCTTCTGTAAGACCTCACCTCGATGTACGAGCGAGTGAAGAAGGCCACGTGTGTTCTCTCCGATTAATAAACGGCAATGGTGCATCTTCGAGACGTTCTAGCATTACCAAGCTCGATTGCTCGAGTGGAGATGCGAGATGGGTCTTACGGCTTCTTCTCTGCGCCATGACAGTAGATGAAAGCGACGAAGAGCGAGTCGACTCTGCTGCTGCTCCAAGACCTCGGCTTCTGCGCCCTTGGCGCTCGAACCATTGATATGAGTCTCCGAACGGCGAGAAGCAATAGTGAGGCAGTGCCTCTTTCCGGACACGTCGAACTTTTGCTCATAGTGCAGATATGATGAAGGCCGGCCGGCGGCTTCTCTGCCCGACAAAAGCAAATGGAACAGATACAAAGATGGTAAGCTACACGATGACATGCCGCTTTCGGTCAAAAGGGCGGCTCGAATCTCTCTGCCGCTCATCATGAAGACCGGCTGCGCTGTCTCTGCACAGCGAAGAGTGATGACACTTCACTGCGGCATTCTAACATCGTCGATGTGTCCTTTTTCACATGAGACACGGCACATGAGACTCGTTGAATTCTCTGCGCCACGGTAAACGATGAAGCTGACGAAAAGGTGATCAGCTGCACGACGGCCCCTTGCAGTCTATCGAGAAGTCGACACACATCCCTTGACCGCTCATGCTACTGGATTGATCAATTTCAAGAACAACCGCGCCCTCTCCGCACGGCCGAGAGTGATGGTGCTTCTCTGTGACATCATGACGTCGTGGAAGGTCTTTTCTCTAGTAGAGACCCAGGACCCGACCTTCGTCGATTTCTCAGCGCGACTGTAAAAGGTGGAGCTGACGAGAAGCAGGTCAGCTGCATGTCGCATACTTGCAAGTTATCAAGCAGTCGACTCCCACCCCTCGTGCGCTCATTTCACTAGATGTACCATTTCCCTCCGAGAGCGGGATCTGTGTCTAATACAGAGCTATCTGCTTAAATGTCTCCTTATGGGCCTCGTCCGCTCTATCAATCGTGAGAAGGCGACAGTAAAATTGAAGCACTCATCTAGGCGGGATCGGGGTAACATCTCTAAGGTAAAAGTACCAAGCTTGTCTGCTTGAACATCGATTGAGTGGCTTCATTCGTTCTTTTGATCGTGAAAGCGCGACAGTGAAACCTGAGCGCACATATACCTCCGGGAGCGGGACCTACGTTACATCTTTTAAGTAAAAGTGACGAGTTGGCTGCTTGGGTATCACCTTAGTGGCCTTATTCGTTCTATTAATCGTGAGAAAGCAACAGGATGACGGCGTAGATCTGCTCCAAGTACGGACAAGTTTGTTGGGCGTGGGATGATACGGAGAACATTTGGAACGTCTCACGATTGCATCTCTCGAACTACTTCAAGGCTGACCGCCTCATGCTCAGTGCGCCTTCCTCTGGATTGTTGGGAACGTTTTCATCGATTGAGGAGCAGGTGGGCATCCTTTTGGCCCTTTGGCTAGTATGTAGTATTCTTTGTATCTAGCAAATGCCAACACACTCCCCTGTCGTGAACTGATTTGAAAGCATTTTCAACGCGTCCAATCGTCTAGACAGTAGAGCCATCTTGATTCTACTAAGATAAGTGGGTGTAGCCGACTAGTGAGGTGCTGTTCCTAGGAAAAACCTATACTTTCGTGATGCTTCTGCGCAATGCGAAGGACGTACGTCAGTGCATCTAGAATTTAGCAAGGTTTGTTCCCGGCTGAGGCGGGAATTTTGGCGTTTCATAGTTAGTTTAAATTTGCAGATGTACCCACTTACCAGAACATCACGCTGGGACGCCTGCGAGCACTCAACCACTTAGGGACGCCTGTGTTGGTCGAGTGGCAAATCAGGTCAAAACTTCCATGCAACAGTGCTTTATAGTGCGAGCATTCGCTCACCCTGTCTGCGAAGCAATCTCAGGTGGACTGTGCCCAGATCCATGCATGGAGGGTTTTGGTGATGATGACGATTGTCTGCTGTCGGAGAATGCTTGAGGGAAAGCAGAACCTCTGGGGTTAAGCTCCCCCCCCATCGGCGTAACGTGCCCCATTCTTTTTGATAGGTGACAGATCAAGTGAGTTTAACGTCATCCGGAGGAGAAAGGAGCGGCTAATTGGTACGGCTCCTTCACCTGCGCGTGATACTACGGAGCCATGCATCCGTTGAGTGCAGTCCAAATGTCACCAACCGATTGGCCACGGGTATACAAACGGCCGTCATACAGTTACTACATACAGCATGCTTGTTCCTCATCCGCCTATCGTATCCCGAACTCGTACATGAATGCCCTCATCATAGCACTTTAACCAGCGTAGCACGCACCCGCTCCATCATCCGCCGATAAATACCCAGCCCATGCCCCAACACCCAGCCTCCCAGCCCCTCCCCCAACAGCTCGTTCAAGCCCCCAC